>PUHP01000892.1:0-17229 GCA_006783085.1 Colletotrichum shisoi | reverse complement strand
CCCCCTCCTCCTCCCCCTGGTTCCCCCGGCTTTGGCCGTAGGCCCGTAGGCAGATCGGTTGGACCAAAGCCAACTAACCCGTGGGAATGGCGTACACTAATGCCCGTACCAAGCCGCATTGTGACTGGCGTGTGCGGATGCCTTCGATGCATGGGCATCAAGGCGATGTCCCCCCCCCAGGGGTGTCTGTCAAGGTGTGGTCGTGTCTTGCTTGGCAAGGTATTTCGCCGGGTTACCGAGTTTAGACAAGCCTCGATTCTCGGGAGCATTACCGAATCCCTTCGGTGATACGGCGCCTGCAGGCTTGGGAGTCTCTCTCGAGGGCGGTGAGATCGGCTATCGTCAAGTGGCGGATACATTGTGACGGATGAGTGAGTTTCCACCAGGCATTTGGTGTACATATCCCGGGCACAGGCGGCGGGAGTCATGGCAAAGATAATTAGATAGATCAACAAGCCGGGAGCATCAGGCTCCGGACAACACCATTTTGATTCCCGTTCCCAACGCCAAGCAATGCACTCCATACAATACAACAAGCCTCCACAAACCACCTGATGATGAACGACGAAAAATCAGTCCCAGTACCGGATGTCACCCTCGGCGCCGGCCGAGGCGAACTTGCTCGTCTCCTGCGGGTGCCACGCGACGCAGGTGACGGCCTGGTCGCCCGCCTTGAGCTTGTGGTACATCTTGCACGTCTTCCAGTCCCAGAAGCACACGAACCCCTGCGTGTCGCCGCTGGCCAGAAACTGCCCGTCCGGGCTTACGCTGACGTCGATGGCCGTGCCGGCGTTGTTGTGGCCCCGGTACGACTTCTTGCGGTTCTGCCGGAACTTGTCGTTGGCCCCGTACACGACGATCTGGTTGTCCGACGACTGGAAGGCCACGTACTTGCCGCTCGGGTGCGGCGTCGCCCGCGTCATCGGGTACATGTAGGGTTCGGCGATGTACTTGATGGGAACTGGGATGTTGTAGTCCCACGCGCGCAGCGACTTGTCGTCGGACGTCGTCATGAAGCGCCGGCCCTCGTCGACAAAGGTAATAGTGTTGATGGCTGCGAGATGATGGTCTGTCGAATGTTAGCATCTGGAAGAGGCAGAGAGCGAGAGAGAGAGAGAAAGGGAGAGAGAGATAGAGGAGTATCGCAAGAGAGAAAGGAAGAGGACGATGACGCACCGTATTCCTGCACAATCTCGTTGCCGGCGCGCGTGTCCCACTGCACAATCTTCTTGTCCGACATGCCGGCGACGAACTCGTGGGCGTGCTCGGGCGACGGGTTGAAGCGCACGACGTGGGGCGTCTTGCCGGTCGAGAAGCGGCCCAGGCACGTGCCCGTCTCCGTGTCCCACAGCTTGATCTGCCGGTCGAAGCTGGCCGACAGGAACTGCGTGCCCGTATTGTTGAACGTCGCGTCCGAGACGGCCTTGGCGTGGCCCGAGTAGGTGCGCAGCAGGCCGCGGTCGTGGTAGACGTCCCAGATCTTGACGGTCGAGTCGGCCGACGCCGACAGCAGCAGGTGGCCCGACGCCGGCAAGAAGCGCAGCGCCGTGACGGCCTTCGTGTGGCCGCGCCACGTATGGATCTGCTTCTTGGGGATGTAGTTGGTGAAGCTGCCGGGCTCCTTGCGCAGGTCGACGTCGAGGTCTTGCGGCACGTGCATGTAGGTGCGGCCCTGGTAGTCTGTCTCCTCTGCGCCGTGGAACGTCGTCGTCTCCTCGCCCATCTCCTCGACCTCCTTCCGCCTCGCCAGCGCCGCCTCGGGGGCGCGCAGAACGGTGCCGCTCTCGACGACGTCGTCGCCCTCCGGGTCCGTCACCTCCTCGTACTCCTCGTCGCTTGCCAGCTCGTCGCCTTCGCGCACGACCTCGTACTCGTCGCGCCTGTACCGCGCCCAGGGCCCGACGTAGGCGCCATCACCCTCGACCACGGTGGCGTCGCCCTTGCCCTCGCGCGCCGAGCGGATGCGCGCGTTCTCCTCCTTGACGGCAGCGCCCGTCTGGTACTCGCGCTCCGGACCGCCTTTCCTCTCGATGGCGCGGTGTTTGCTGCGGAAGGTGTGTTCCGAGATGTACGTCTCCTCGGCCATTCCTGTGAGCAAATTCTTGCGCTTTATAGTAATCGTCTCGTCCTTGAAGGGATTCGCGGGGCCGACTTTGGGGCGGGCGAGATCCTCGCCCGTGTAGGGGACGACGGCGTGGTCGGGCTCTGCTTCTTGCCGCACGATGAGCGCATCCTGCGGCGCCATGTTGGGCGGGTACTCTCCGAAGCCCGACATCCTGAATGTTGTCGTCTGTGGCGAGGGAATTGGCAACGCAGGGACCTAGGGGTGGTAGGTAGGTGTCGTTTGCCGCCGTGGAAGGTGATTCCTGGTGATCGCGATGGTGCTTGTCACAGAGTCGCGACAGCAATTGTCAATGTCACGTGATCTGATGTCAGGATCGACATCCCCTGCACGTACCCACGCCCGATGCTCTCTGTAGTTGTAGTGGGCAGAGTACCTACTTTTCCACTGGCAGCAGCAACGCAACACCACTCACCAAATTGGAAGCTCTGCCAAGGTACCTACTGCTATGCAGGTCGCAGCTCACAGCTCAGAAAGGAAGCTCGCAGAACACAGCTTTGGCCACCAAACATTCTTCACAATGGGACATACTATCCCATCGACGGCGAGAAGGCTCCAGGTGCAGGGTAACCACCAATAATAACCCCTAAAAGGATTAAAAATGTACAGTACCTCTGTTTACACCTATTTTTGGTTATGCCAGAGGTACCAGCAATTTCCTCCTCTACAGAGGGCCACGTTACAAGTCAGGTAGCTATAACGACTTTATCTCCGCGGCGGCTAAGTAAGGCTATTCCTAGTAATCTTAAAAAGGGCCCTACCTTTACATACCTTTACCCTACTACAATAGGCGTAAGGTAAGTTCTTTCCTCTTTTACCTTTAATGTAGTCCTGCTATAGAATAAGGTTATTATACCTATCTATAGGCTCTCTAGGCCTAGCTCTTATACAACCTTTAGCTAATATTCTAAATTTTTAAATAAGCTAGGTAGTAATAGTCTCTTACTATAGGTATTAGTTTAGTAAAGAGGTCTAGCCTAGGTTACCTAAGCGCTAGATTATAAAGCTATTTATAAGTATAACTAGTAAGAGAAACTCCTAGGTAAGAGCCTACTAGCCCCCTTAACAAATAGGGTAGTACTATTAATAATAAGCCCTTATCTAATTACTAATATTAACGCTATTTATCCTATAATTGTATTAGTTAATTAGCTTTAGCACTAGAAGGTCCTTCTAGACAATGTTAGGGCTAAAGAGCTACTAGGCAGCCTGCTTAGCAGTAGTATCCCTAGTTAGCTAGTAGCAGTAGTAGATAACTTTATCCTCTATATAGGCCTAAAATACTATAGTAAGAAAAAGCATAAGGGTATTATCCTTCTAGCTAAATTAGTTAACCTATAACAAGGGAAACTATTTAGTAAGGGTAGTATATAAAAAAGAGGTTTAAAGATATATACTATCCTATTAGATATAGTAATAGTATAGATTTTACCTTATAGTATACCCTTACTTTTAGTATTCTTCTTAGCAATAAGGGCTAGGTCTATACTACTATTTTGGTAGTAGGTACTAGAAGCTCTAACGCTAAGCTACTAAAGGGCCTAGAAGAGCTAGATAGAAGAAAAGAGGTTATCTAGAAAGATATAATAGGGCGCTAGCTAGATTAGGCTAATAAGGGTTGTTACAACCTGCTGCGTTAGCGTTAGGCAGGCCTCCGAGGCTACCTCTACAGCAGTTGGATTGCAGGCTGTTGCGTCGCCTTCGCAGGCCGTTACGTTACCTTCGCAGGCCGCGCAGGAGGGACAGGCGGTACGGTCCTACAGGATAAGCCCGTACAGGCCCTTCCCGTGGATGTGCTAGAGCCACCAGAGGCAGTACCCTAATTAGGCTAATATCTATACTTTAAAGCTAGTTAGGATTAGCTTTATTAGAATTGTCGTTTTCTCCTAGGCCTAGCCTGTAAATTAAACCATAGCCTTGTTAACTATAAGGTTAGATCTAGGTGTATATAGTTAATCTCTAGCCTCTTAGATATAGGCTAACTACCTATTAACCTTTTAGTATACATTAGGTATTATAGTAGCTCTATCCTAGGCTAGGGCTGCCCTAAGGTAATAGTTAGAAGGATTAAAAATGTAGAGCTAGTAGAAGAGGACTTTAAACTAATCCTAGGCTATATACTAGGTAAATATATAAGTAGAACTAATTTTAGCTAGCCTAGTTAACTAATATCTCTGTATTTTATATTCTAGGTATAAACCTATATAAATAAGAATTAATAAAAAGAGGTAAATTTTATTAACTAAGGTATCCCTCTAAGTAGGTATTTATAAGTAAGGCTTAAAGGGGCTGTTAATAGTACTACTATAACTATTCATCCACGTAACCTATTACTTAATAAGGTGTACAAATTAGAGGAATAGGTTAACTAGAGTCTCCAGCAGCTCCGATATCTCTAGGGCCTAGGCTAGCACTTTAAAGGGTGTAAAGGAGCCTAGCAGCCCAGGGTCTAAAGCCTCGTCAGGCTAGATAGTACTATTATTATACCGCTCCAGCAGGCAATTTTAGGTACAGGCAACAGCAAGATCAGCAGGCTAGACCTCTATACAGCTCTAGACGGAGCTTACAGAGGCCCTAGAGGCATCAGAGGCATTAGAAGCATTAGAATCATAAGAAGATATTATAGCATTAATAATAATGTTAAAATTAGTAGTAATGCCATACAAAATAACATAGGGATAAATATCGTTGCGTCATATATTCTAGTCATGTGACTGTACTGCGGGGGAAAAAGTGGGTCTGGAGCCTTCTCGCCGTCGATGGGATAACCTTGTTGGTGATCTTGCAGCGAACCTGGCCGTGGCCACTAGTCACGACGGCGAGAAAAAAACAATAAGAACAACCTCGTCTATGATGCTATTCACACATGATACATCTGTCATTACTCAATTATCGCAGCCCACCGCTCCCAGAACCAGCCGGCCTGGCAGCAACATCAAGCTTTAAAAAAAACCAAGGTAATGGTCTTTTCGCATCGTAAACCCGCTCCGCCGTCTCGTTCTCTTCGTTTCCGTTCCTTCGTACCGCCTCCCGTCGTATCATGGTTGCTTTCCCATTCTTCATCATCATCAGAATCCAAGCAGAGACACCGAAAAACCTCTTGCCCGTGGTTCGGGGAAAGGGGGGCCGAAAACAAATCAGCGCCACATCCCCACAAGTCAACCAACCACCAAGCCCCCCGCATTCTGGTATCATGACAGCACTCTCTGCCTCCCCAACCCCATGTCTAGTATTTGCCCGCCCCTGGGCCCTCAGGTTGTCTAGCCCCCGTGAGTGCACCGTCCTAGAGAGTGGAAGCTTCGGCGCCCAGTCGGTTTTTTTCTTCTTGTCCACGCGGCATGGTGATGTATATACTCAAGTTCCGTCCCGTTGTTGCGCGCAGGGATGGTATCTAGCGATTAGGACGACTCGTCGCGGATGAGGGCGACAATCATGCTGTAGAGGTAGAAGAAGAACATGATGAGGTGGAAGCCGAGCTTGACAAAGGATTCCTGCGCACGCGTTAGCTACGGTGAGCCGTGAGCCGGGAACAGACAGTCGTCGTTACCTTCTTGTGCACGTTCAGCTTGCGGAAGATCTCGGTGGCATCCAGCAAGTGGGTGTTGTCGAAGATCCTAGGTCACGGTCAGCATCCGCTCTCGTGGCAGTGGGTTGGCTGGGGATGAAGCTACTTCTTGATGTTGTAGGCGAGGAGCGGCAGGTTCAGGATCAGCGGCACCCAGTATCCGTTGATCAGGAACATAAAGGTGAGGAATCCATGGACGGCAGCTTCGGGGATGATGTACGTGTTGAGGCGGTTGCAGAGGTCGATGGGGTTGATGTAGTCGCTGCAGAGACGTCCGTTAGCATCAATCTCATCACGGACATGGAGCTCATGGGACGACGAGCACGGGCAGCCCGCGGCAGCGGCACCAGCGGCGGCAGCACCAGCGGCATCGCCAAAAAAAAAAAAGACGAACAGCTCAGCTCGGGACGTCTGAGCACGAGAAAGCCGGTGTGCATTGTGCTGCAGGCAGGCTTGACACGGTGCGTTGCAGCCCTGCGCGGGACAGGACTATGACCAGGAGCAGAAAGAGAAAGAGAATACGTACCATTCCAGATCGCTGTACATGATGGTGAAGAAGACCTGCAGGAACAGGTTGACGGCGTTGACCAACACCGCGAAGAGGAACAACCATGCTTCGCCCGACATTTTAACGGCGATGGCAGCGAGCTGCGCGAACTCGTTCTATCGAGAGGGGTTTCGGGTGGAGTTGAGCTAGAGAGTTGCGACAGCAGCACACTCGGAGAGTGATGTTATTGCTGTTGCTGTTTGCAGTTGCTGTTGTCGTTTGATGGGGGCTAGGATTCGCGAGGCTGCGTTTGGAGCTCGAGTCTGGGCGTATATGCGGCGAGGCGCGGGCTGGATGGAATGCCTCGACGTCACTGGGGTGATGTAAGGTCGGAGGAAGGTGGTGAAGTGTGGCTAGCTGCTAGATTATCTGTTGTTGTAGTTGAGGAGGTTGTGTTGAAAAGTTGGGAGCTTGGAGCAAGACGACACGTGCAGAAAATTTCCACTGGTGTTCGATCGATGAGGCCTTGAGTAGTGCGAGAAGGTGGGTGAGGAGAGAGGGAGAGAGGGTGGTGGTGATGTTGAGTCGTGGTTCCAGTCCGGTGCGGTAGGCTCGCTGGTTTCTTGGTCTTTGGGGGGTACGTAGCGTAAGCGGTCGCGGCTTTAGCGAGTCCGTCCACCTCAGGTCGTGGAAAATCGGGAGGGTGGGTTACGGGGCTTTACACCACTGATGATGAAATCCTCCTCCCGCCGCCGTCCAACAGCGCCGTTATCCCTCTCGCCGCCGCCCCCCGTCCAATCCCCCCTCTCTCCCCTCCACTCCTCCCCCCCCGTCTCTGCCAGCGCTGTCCACCGTCACCGGTGTCCCAACCAGTCAGGCGCAGTGCCCGGGGTTCTGGGAGACCCTGAAGGGTTTAGTGCAGGTCCGTCTGTTCCCACTTCCCTTTTCGAAGGGACATAGTGTTCTTAGGAACTGTGTTACATTCATAGTCTAGCTTCCCTACTTCTATAACCATCCTTGCCCACCAACCTTAGCACTAACAAGCCACCTATTACATAACTATTATTACTATTATAAGGGCGTATAGGATATCTTTAATAAATATAACCTCTTACTTTAAACTATTAACCTCTTTGCTTAGATTTTCTATTATAGTATATCCTAACTTAAGCGTATTAAAGATAACTCTAAATATAGTTATAGCATTATAAATTTAGTTCCTAAGACTTATATCTTTAAGGAGGAGTAGCTCTATTATAAATAATAATAAAGCTACTACTTCTAGGTCTATTAGGGACTTAAATCCTATAATTAAGCCCTATATAAGTAGTTTATAAAGGCCTAGCCTCTTTACTATTAGTACTAAGTACTAAGCTTATTAGATATTTATAGCTATCTAATAGGGGCTATAAAATAAGAAGCTAAATAAAGGATTATAATAGCTAATAAGTATAGCTATCTAGGAAGTAGATATTTTTACTATAAGTTTAGATAAAGTTATCTTATATAAACTTATATACTAGATAATAGTTTATATAAATAGGTAGTTAATATGTTATAATATTAATATTAATATACCCTAGTATACCTATTAGGGTTATAATACTACCTAGATGTAAGGTTAGTTAATAGGGTAGTTATAGGCCTAGAAGCCTCTATAATACTAAGTTTCTAAAGAAACCTTATAATGTGTTTAGTGTTGGGCATAACACTTATACTGTGTTTTTTAACCGTGTTTTTCTTCATATTGTGTACCTGTGCGACCTCAAGAGGGACCGCCTTGTAACGTACCTCAGTCTGTTCCCACTTGGACGGTGCGAGGTACGTATTCTCTCTTGCTCCATCACCATCCCCCCAGCAAGAGTTTTATCGCGCTCCGGCTGGCAAGTCCCAGCGTGTTTCTTCTTCTTCCCTACTACGGAGTATGTAGTTCGCATCTCCAGGTCCAGACCCCATCACCTACCTCCCTCAGCCACACTGCGCACTCAATGGCACATGCGTGAGGGCCGAGTGGAGCGAGAGGGGTGAGAGGGCAAACAAAACAGCCCTGACTGAACCCGCCCATGGACCCCTTTTTTTTTTTTGGCCCGGGGGTTCCTCGATGCCAGAACCCGGCTGTCAACTGTCAGGCCGCTATTGAGGCTCCGAGCCCGCATCCGTCGCTCTCTCATCGCTCGGGGTGGCTGGGGGACTGGGTCCGTTTCCATCTTCCAACGACTTCCAACGGTTTCAACGAATGCCAGCAGTGCAGTCCGATCCGAGTACGGATTAACGCACACGCTTGGCACAGATAATCAATCGCCTCCATGCCACATGCAAAATGTGTTCAAAGTTGACATGGAACGCTGCTTGCTCGGATGAAGAAGCCCCCCCCCCCCTTTCGTCGCAGGCACATGTCGGCAAGGCGCGCGACTCGGGGTGCCCCGGGCGGCTCTCTTCTTTCACTTTTGCCCATGACAGCCGTCATGCTCGCCTCCCTTCCGATCGACAGACTGCAAGGGACAGAGTACCGTCAGATCAGCCCCCCAAATGGCCCTCCTCGAGTGAACAGCCTCACGTGGCCACCGCTGACAGGGTGGGATTCTAATGTGCTGATATTCGACGGCCGTCTCTTCTTCAGCCATGCTAAGCTGTGTCTCCCCCCTGCTCACCCGATTTAACCAATGCACGTCCGTTATGCTCGAGCAACGCCTGCTCGTCCATTGACTACATTCCTCACCTGCGCTCACCCAATGAATTCGCATCTGCCCGTGAACTTTTCCCTTCTTCATGAACTCCTCAACGTTTACCTCTCCCCCAATGCCCTCTTTTTCATGAAAAATTTCAACCTTTATGCCGTGGTGCCGTTCGTCTCGCCGTTGGCGCCGGGCATCGGGATCTTGCCGCCTGGCGAGTTGGCGGTCCTCGCCGTGAGGACCTCGACTCCGTCCTCCGTCACGAGAAGGGTGTGCTCTGCGGTTTGGTGTCAGCCCATCCGTCAAATCATCGAAACCGGTGCGTTCTCAACGGAACAAATGGACGCCACTTACCAAACTGCGCAGTCTTCTTGCCGTCAATCGTCGTGCTGGTCCAGTTGTCGGGCCACGTGACGTCACGGTACTTGCCGAGAGCGATCATCGGCTCGATGGTAAAGGTCATGCCGGGCTTGCACTCTCCAACCGTCTTGTTCTTGGCGTAGTGCGGGACGTTGGGGGGGCAGTGGAACAGTGAGTTGATGCCGTGGCCGCAGTACGTGCGGATGACGCTGCAGTTCCTCTCCTTGGCCAGCTTCTCGATGATGTTGCCGAACTCGCGAATGAGCGTTCCGGGCTTGACGGCGGCGATGGCCGCATCGAGGCAGTCGCGCGCCGCTTCGACGACTCTGACAGAGTCAGGGTCCGCCTTGGCACGGTCGCCAACGTAGTACGTCTCGTTCAGGTCGCCGTGGTAGCCTTCAAAGTAAAGCGTGACGTCGATGTTGAGAATGTCGCCGTCCAGAAGGACCCGCTGGTCGGGGATTCCGTGGCAGATGACTTCGTTCAGCGATGTGCACACCGACTTGGGGAAGTGGTTGTAGTTCAGGGGAGAGGGGTATGCCTGCGGGTTCGTTCTCGTCAGCTTGTTCATCACCCCGGCCCAGCGCAAACTCGCGCGTGCACACGCAGCATAGCAAAACTCACATTGCGCTCGATGCAGGCGTTGTGTACAATCTCGTCAATGTGGTCGGTCGTGATACCGGGCTTGACGGCGGCGGCAGCAATGTCGAGGACCTCACGCGCCAAGCGGCAGACCTTGCGCATGCCGGCGATGCCCTTGGCATCGAGAACGTCGATCTTGTTCCGGTTGAGGATGCTCCGGGGGTACTTGGGAAGGCCATCTTTCCACCAGTCCGGGTGGGGGATGTGCTTGGGGACGACACGGCGCTCCGAGAGAGGGTAGACGGGGCGCAGGGGGCCGGTGAAGGGGTACGTCGGGAACGGGTTGAAAACACCTGTCTCTGGATCTGGTTTAGATACGACCTTGGGCGGGAGGACATGGTGCAAAATACTCGTTTCTGTCTTGTGCATCGACTTGTGGTTGCCCTGCGAGGGAGGATCAGTAGCTGTCGCCATGGCGCGGCACCCGTGGCAGTTGCACGGCGGTGTGATCATCGCTTACCCAGTTCTTCTTGAAGCAATCCTGCGAGCAGAAGAAGCTGTCCTTGACACCCAGCTTCAAGCATGTCGGGCATTGCAGAGTGCCGGCGTCGTTCGGGCAGTCGACGCCAAGGCACTTCTTCTTCGCAGGAGGCTCGGTCATGATGGTTGCTTCGTTGGTGGAGGGGTAGGTAGTTTCGTTGGGTATGTTGTAGCTGAGAGAAGGTCAACCTCGGGGTGTTCGACGCGATGAAGGCAGTGTATGATAGAAAGAGAACCTGGCAAATGGGGAAAAGCAGGGCTCGAATAGACGAGGCGACGAGGCGACGATGCAGGTACCTGAATTCACACGCCCTAAAGCTGACAATGGGTAGTGCGGCAAAGTGACCTGACCTGAGAGGAAGAAATATTTGTGGTTGCTGTGATAGGCGCTTAGGCGCGGTGCTCCCCCCGCTGCGACACACCAAGGGACTTTTTCCAAGCGGGCGGGCTCAAAAGTCGATGCGCGGATAAGATAAGGCAGCATAGCATGCTGAATGATATCGATAAGATGTGCCGGATCATCCGATAACGATAAGCGAAGGCACGTATGTTTGTAAGCCAGGTCAAGTCAAGTGTCCGTGTGTCCAGCGCTCGGAGCTGCCATTGTCGGGCCTTCCGGGGTATTGCCGCGAGCCGAACACCGACAGCACGAACATGCGCCGCTCTCCGCTCCATGCGCAAAAGTAAAGTCGTCGACGCCTGCTTCGCCCTCTCATCCGGCCGAACTGACCCGCCAGAGGTCCGAAGCATCATGTGAGACGAGGCCTTCTCACGCCACTGTGAAAACTTTAACCCGACTCCATTCCGGCTGCGTTTGTAATCGAGCCCAAGAAGAGAGTGAGAGAGAGAAAACGAAGAGACACACCTTTTTTTGGACCTCAGCAACAAGAATGGCCAAGAACCAGAAAGTCGTCGTTGTCGGCGCCGGCCCCGTCGGCTCGTTGGCGGCGCTGTACGCTGCGCAGCGCGGGTACGATGTCGAGATTTACGAGCTGAGAGCGGGTGAGTCGCGCGTTGCTTTTTCCTCAAATTTCCCAAGCCGCATGTTTCTGTTTTCGGGGTTGAGCGGATCTCATGGATCCCAACTGCAAGACGCCCCACCAATCGTGCTGCACACCAAGGTGTCGGGACGGGATGGGATGGGATGGGATCCCGTTTGATGGATGCGAATTGCAGCGTTGCCTTTGGCCGAGTAGCTGTTGGTCGGCCCTGGCAACCATGCCGCGCTGGTTGAGTAGATCTTGGAAAGCAATTGCCCAACTGCAACCCTCTTCATTCTCTTCCGACGCCGTTCTAGGCTAGCGGGACTGACACCATGTAGACCTGCGAGACCCTTCCACGACACTCTTGAACTTCACCCGGTCCATCAACCTGGCGCTCTCGGAGCGAGGCATCAACGCCATGCGCAATGCTGGCCAACCAAAGTTACTGGAACATGTCTTTGGCGCCACAACCCCCATGCGGGGGCGCATGATCCACGGCAGAACCCCGAAAGGTGATCTGCACGAAGCCGCCCAGGACTATGACGTCCACGGTCGGGTGAGAACTCATTTACAGTACGGGCCTATGCCGTATGAAGCATGCTGATGGATGACCCCAGGCCATATACGCCGTGGACCGTGCCGGCCTGAACAAGCGCATGCTTGACATTCTCGAGGAGATGCCCAACGTCAAGTTCTTCTTCAGCCACAAGCTCACCGGCGCCGACTTCAAGAGATGCAAGGCCTGGTTCGAGGTCATGACCTCCGATTCCGCCACGGGCCGCGCCGGGGAGATTGAGATTGGCTTTGATTTGATGATAGGCGCCGATGGCGCCCACTCGGCCGTCAGGTACCATATGATGAAGTTTACTCGGATGAATTACAAGCAGGAGTACATCGACACTCTGTGGTGCGAATTCCAGATCAAGCCCGCAAAACCGCCTTCGGCAGACGCCAAAGCCCCCCATTTCCGAATCTCACCAAACCACCTCCACATATGGCCCGGCGAAAGCTTCATGTTCATTGCTATCCCCAGCGATGTGAGAGCGCCACGATCCCGCGCCCCAAGCACAGAGCCAGCTGACTGACAGTTCACAGGACGGGTCCTTCACATGCACACTGTTTTTGCCCGGCGAACAAACGGCTGCACTGGAAAATGACCCCTTGAGCCTGCCCGCCTTCTTCGACAAGCACTTCCCCGGTGTCACGAATCTCATTCCGCCCGACGACCTGATTGCCTCGTTCAAGCAGAACCCGCATCTGCCGCTGATCAGCATCAAATGCAGCCCGTACCACTACGATGCCTCTGCAGTCCTCCTCGGCGACGCCGCCCACGCCATGGTCCCCTTCTACGGCCAGGGCATGAACGCCGGCCTGGAAGACGTCCGGATCCTCTTTTCCATCTTGGACAAGCACTGCCGCATGAGCGAGGTCAACGACCCCGCGGGAGAGGCCGACACCTCCGCCGCAGCAGTTCACCAAAGAGGCGTTGCGCTGGCCGAGTACACGGCGAACAGGGTCCCCGACGCGCACTCCATCAACGACCTGGCCCTTCAGAACTACGTCGAGATGCGCGCCTCGGTCCTGTCTCCCCGGTACCGCCTCCGGAAGTGGCTCGAGGAGGCCATGTCCGTGTACCTTCCCTGGCTGGGCTGGCAGACCAAGTACTCCCGCGTCAGCTTCGGGAACGAACGGTACTCGGAGGTCGTCGCAAAAAGCGACCACCAGGGCCAGGTGCTGGTCAAGACGTTTGAGGCGCTCGTCTGCAGTCCGCTCGTGGCCGGGGCCGTGTACGTGTGGTGGAAGCGACCGCGGGCGGTCGTGGGCGTCGTTCAGGGACTCTTGCGGGCTCTGTTGCGGGCAACGGAGCGCGCTTGAAGTGTTGGTGATGAATCTGGTTACCAGTAACATGTGTACTTATATGAAGATGCAAAAATGCCGCCTCTGAAGGCATGATGTAGCAGCAGCGGTAGGATTTGTCCAACAACCTTGTGCTATTATGAAGACTAAGTAAGGCCAAGACGAAGATGGGGCTGTCTCACATGCTGGAACCACTCGAAAAGATCGCCAAGATGGTGTGAGAAACGAGTTGCCCCAGTAGAAAGCGTTCGGTAAAAACGAAACCGGCAGGCAATGTGGTGAAGGAGTGCAAACAAGAAAACAGACACCATGGAATCGAAAGATCCTGACGAGCCTCGTACAGGCTAAGCCCTTCTTCTCCCATCACTCGGAATTCCGAAAAAACTGTCGAGAGTCTGGCCAGCCCGGTAGTGTCCGTTGGCTGGCCGGACAATGTCTCCACACTGGCTTCCGACGGAGGAGGTGAACACCCGCCGGGCACCGGATCGGACATCCGGATCGGACACCAGCAGCCCCACAGCGCCGATTCGGCCACCCTCCGCCCGATATCGAAACGGTACAGTCGCAATCTTACCAACAGTTCGCGGCTGGCTGTGCGCGGCTGCACGGCTGCGCGGTAAAGGCCCGGTTGCATAACATTGTCTGGCGAGCAAACCTCATGTTGAAACTAACCTGAGGTACTACTGTGCGGCGCGGAAACAAGACAAATTTCAACACTCGAATAATTAACTGTGCCTCTGTCCTCGCGGAACGCTTGACAGGGGGGGCTCGAGGAATGCAGGCCGTCAGCACAACACCACCTGTAGTAGCCGGCTCGTAGCATCAAGCATGCGGGATTTAGCACCATACTTCCACCCTGAGATGCCTACCATTGGCCGCCTGAATTGTTGTAATGTAAAGTCTTATATAAGTATTTAAATAACACGTTTTTCCCTTTATAATCCAAGCAAGTCGTTTGCTTGTTTCGCGTTTCCAAAAGGGGCCCCTTCTGTCGCCGAGGTGAAGCTTCCTGAAAGTGGACGATAAACGCAGTATCTGCCCAGTAGCTAGTCTCGATGAAAGACAGCTCTTCTATAACGGCCTGTCGTGTCAGTTTCGGGATCAAGGGAACGAAGGTGTTGCAACTAAAAGGCCCGCCGGTCGCAGCTACTGAGGCAGCCATCCCAGTCTGTCGGTCCAAGAGCTGCGGATGACGACGTTGCCACCCCACTTCCTCCGAACCAAGTACCCGAGACAGAAGACGGACCTTTTCACGGTTTTGACAGACTGTGTCTCTTTGTCTTTCCAGTGGCATTCGTCGCGTTTGCGGTCATGTCATCACTCCTAGACGACAACCCTAAGAAAATATGCCTCAATTTAATTACGGTGGTACGACTCGCGCTGGTTTGCTTATCCTTCATCTATGGCGCGAGGCCATTTTGGTGAACTCTCCCCAGCCTGCAACCATTTTCCCCATTCTGTTCGCCTCTGTGGCCGGTCGACTGGTTTCCGAAGCGGCACATTTGTGACTGGAGCGAATGACCACAGTGGGATTCCTCGAGTAGCTGATCGGCAGTAGAACGGTTGGATGGGCTGTTCTTACCTTTCTCAGCGTTCTCTCGCTCAGTGTACTGGCTGTCTTGCTAGTCTTGACGTGGGCGTGTTCTCCTCTCATGACCGAGGTCCTCCTGAGAATGGAGTCGACGATCCTCAGGACCCATGACACAACCACAAGCATCACCTACTTCGACAACTCGGCCAGAAGTCAGCTTGTTGATCGGGAGATCAATGAAGAAACGAAGAACGACACTGGCCACCTTCAATTCGCGTACCGGTTCCCTGGCCTCTTTGTATACGGCCCTCATCGTGACGACGGATACAATCAAGTCGGGTTCCACGGACCTCTGGGGTAATGTCAGGATACCGGGTCTTCATCTCCCGAATTCTGTCCGGAAGTATATATCCGCCAACCCAAGCGCGGTTAAACACTTGTTCTTGGCCAGCATACTTCTATGAACGATTTCCCTGCTGCCAATTAGCATCGAGTCAAACCAACAATACCTGGCACGGCCGAGACTTCATCAACCCCAACGACACCCACGTCGACCCCACCTGGCTGTTTCCAAGATTCAAGTATGAATCAACGATTCGTAAGATGGTTGGAAAATCAAGGAGTACTCAGTGGAAGGAATTGTTGATCGTCCCAACCGTCCAACAGCAAGTATTCATCTGTCCACATATCCGCGGACAGGTGGCACAGAGAAGCGGCTCTGCTCCGGGGACGGGGAACTGTACAGTTTGTGTCCAAAAGTGTAGGTACCACTCTTTTGTCCCTTGGGTTGGTAGGTATCACTACGTATGCGATGCCATACGCCTGTTATCTCACCAACGGTCAAAACCTGGCTTCCTCTACCCCCTTGTCATCACTGCCTACCTAGGTGTATGTGTCACGAGATATAAGGCGTTAGTTGCTGCCCACGTAACTAACGGCGTCGTTTTGTTACGTGACAGTATGTCTAGTTTTGAGTACATGCTGCTGTTTCTACAACAGCTAAGCTTCAGTCCGATTTTAATACTGGACTGTTAGTGCAGCAAAAGAAGACAGGAAGCACTTACAAAGCTTTCCCGCATGCTTTGTAGAAGTGAAGAGACACAGGTTGTGCCTAGAACCACAAGTATGCTTATGCCGCCGATGGGGGGGGTAAACGGGGTTCCCATCGTTGTCTATCACTCTCCGGGCTCCGGCTCGACGCCCTACCCTTATTGCCGACCTCCTTCAAGGGGGAAAGCAGAAAAGTCATATCCGAAAAAGAGTCAGCCGGGCCAGCATTATGACATCTGCTTCTTGAGCAAGATGGGGCAGCGCTGAAGCCCGGATTCCTTCTCGTCTCGAGGGTAGAGAAACTGAGTCCCCGGCTTCCCCGCGATTGTGGAGCTGCGGTTCCCCGGGAATGGCTACGCATGAACACCGCCGCGCGTGGTCGACTCGAAGGGAAAATGGGACGAAAGTCAATGGGCTATGACGATAGGTTTCACTGAAAGCCGTGAATCGACCAATGGTATCGGAATATCTGAATGCTGTCGTTGAAAAGCATTTAAGACGTTCGAGGGGGACCCCCGGGTTGACGGAACAGATATTAACGAAACCCGCAGACCGTGTGAACGAATCGAGACTTTGCGACATCTTGACCTCTTCGACAAGCCTTTTGACTACTTGCCCAGTTGCATAAAACCTTGAAGCCTCGTCCCCTTCGTCATCATGCCTTCATCAGCGGCCGATCCAGGCCCGGCCACCACGACCTCGAGCACCATCGACGTCCAGCCTCTCCTGAGGCTGTCGGGGAAAGTCACTGCAGGTGAGCGAGCCCCCGACCACCAACGGAACATTTCTTTCGGCGCCTGCGGTACTAAAAGCAACAGTCACCGGTGCGAAACGCGGCATCGGCCTCGGCGTCGCCGAATGCTGCCTCCTCAACGACGCGGCCAAGGTGTACCCGATCGACCTGGCGGAACCGGGTGAAGAGTTCGCCACGGCGTGGTTTGCAACGCGGGCCGGACGAACCACAAGGCCGCTCTCGACTTCTCAAAAGAGGAGATCGAGACGGTGTCCGGTGTCAACGTATGCTCCTTTGACTATCTCGATCGTGTGGGGGGTGAGGGGAATCGATGCTGACTGCCATCTTGGCTTATCGGCACATTTTACACAGCGCGAGAGCTGCCGCGAGGGCTTTCATCAAGTTGAACGTCAAGGGATCCGTCGTCTTCACAGCCTCCGTGGCGGCCTACCGCCCGAACAAGGTAAGCAAAATAAAAAAACAGGCGCCCTCAACAGCCAAGAGAGCGCAGGTTTTCAACGCTAAAACACGTCTCAAGCGCGCGCCGTCAGCACCCTACGGGGCATCCAAGGCGGGCGTCCGCAACATGGCGCACACGCTGGCCATGGAATGGGCCAAGTACGGCATCTGTCACAGGAATATCCTCGTACATCAGAAGCTCCCTGAATCAGTCCTGTCACGTGCTCCTTCACGTGCCTATATGTATATATCCAGCAGCATTTCGTTCCCTTCCTTATTTCTAGA
>PUHP01000891.1:3848-17793 GCA_006783085.1 Colletotrichum shisoi | reverse complement strand
TTACTCTAATTAAAGACTATACAGCAACATAGAGGGTTCTTAATTAGGATATGCTTATAACCCCTTAATAGGAAACATAGACCTAACTTAAAGCCTTTACCTACCTAGCTAAGGATAGGAAACTTACTGTAGAAGCTGTTACTTAATACTAAGCCTGCTTACGTAATTAGTTTAACACAAGGTACTTGAACGCCTTTTAAAAGAACTACCTATAGCTAGGAGATCTTATCCTTCTTTTTAATATCTAATAGAAAATTAACATGTCTACCTCTAGGAAGCTTAATTATTACTAGAACAGACCCTTCTAAATTTATTTATCTAGCCTATCTAGCACCTCCTTTTAGCTAGAAATACTCTCTAGTAACCTAATTACTAGCGCTACTTACGCGAATAACTGACTTAAGAGATTCTTTAAGAGCCTTAAAGGCTTTTTTATTTTACTTGATGAAGATAACCTCTGCTCTAAGATTGTAGTAGACCTTATTAATCTACTTTTGAATGATAACTTGCTATCTAATTAAGACCTTAATAACGACGACTTAAATGACTCTTTAGACTTAGACTTTGGGGATGAACTTGACGACCTAATCTAGTGACTAACTTAATTATAAATAATAGTATGTTGATTATCTTATACCTTGCTCCCTATTTCCCTTCCCTCCCTTAATTCTGTGTTATAATTATTTCCTTGTTTCCTTATGTTTATAATAGGGATGTATTTCTTATTTATTATAGTTCTTCCTTTTATTGTTATCTTTTTTATTAGATTTAGTGAAAGATATAAGGGGATGAGATAAGAGAAGAACTGTTTCTTTATTTGTTCTACCTCTGATTTTAATTAACTACTCTAATTAATGACTTTAAAAATTCTTACTACTGCGATTAACTCCTGATTCTAGATACCTCTACTACGATTTAGCTCTTTAGCGTTATTCCCTTTTAATACTACTCCTGGTGTACTAGCTTATAGATATCTAATATATAGATAGCTTTGTTATACTACTTCTTGTACTAATTAACTATTTGCTTGTATGCCTCCTTAATATAGTTGCTTAGCTTGTATAGATGTATAGGGCCTACCTTGATATCCTAAGGGATTAATAAAGCTCGACTATTACTACTTATCTTCTGCCTGTACGCCTTTCTCTTATCTAGATTAATACTGGGATTGCTTCTGTTCTGCTAATAGGTAGCTGTTATCTTAAAGTTGTATTTCTTTGTTCCCTTGTTGTATATGTAATTAGCGTAGTAATTATAAAACTCTTTAGGTAATGAGACGTACTTAAAGAAGGGAGTTATGCTTCTTACTATCTCTTCTTAGCTACTGACGTGTTTCTGGAAGCTATGAGTATAGTAGTTGTAAGGAACTCTGTTTTGAATACTAAACGCCTGGATTAGGAGTGTATCGACTGCTGGAGTTTAATTTGAGAGATGCTAAGTAAAAGTACTGAAAAAGCTAGTAATCTTAGTGTTAATAAAGACACGGCGCTGGAAATTATATCTGCTGAAAGATAGTTTTAGGTTGTTTAAGACCTTCTTTATAATTGTCTGATTTAAGACGTTTAATTAGGACTAACCTAGACTTTGGAGGCCTTCCTTAAACGGATTAATAAGCTTAAACTTAGCATATAAGATACTACCTAGACTAAGAAGACAAGCCTAACCTATGTACTTGAGAATCTAAAGAAGGAACTATTGATTAGTACCTTCGACCTCCTTAATTAGACTGGGGACCTTGCCTTGATTTGTTAATTATTAACCTTTTAGACTTTATACTTCTACTACTTTATTAACTTAGCTTTCTTAGGTGGGATTGATGAGAACTACTATAGATGAATTGGATCTATTGTTTCTTTGTTTACTTGGTACTCGTTGTCCTTAGTAGTAGTAGCTATAGTGACTAAGGTTGGACTGTTGTTAATTAAGAAAGGGATGTTTGATTTGTTTGATTTGAAGGGTAAGAAAAAGTGTAAAGGAGGAAGAAGTTAAAAGAGAAGGATTAAGGATATAGAGACCCTTTTATCCTCGTCTTAAGCTACTAAAGGGAGGAAGGTGCTTAATAAAAAGGCTGTGATTTATAATGGCCTTACCTTGATTTTATCTAAAGGGTAAGTAAGTGATTTACTGTTGCGGTCTCTTATACTTTTTGATTCTGTTGAGGCTATTTCTACCTTCCTTTAATTAAAGACTTCTGCTTAACTAGTATAAAACCCTTTACTTCTTCTACCTTTTAAACCTTTCTTTTTTTCTTTATTAATAATAACCTATTAACGAATTTAGTAACGACTAGCGTAACCTTTTCCCTTTTTATATATACCTTCTTTATTTTTAGTTACTTAATCCCTTGCGCGTTATTTCGTAATTAATATCTATAATGTTAACTTCTTCTCTCTTTAACTCCTCTAGCGCCTGAAGCCCTTTCTCTACTGCGGCTAAGATATAGGGTTTGTATACTATTTAAGACTATAAGGATAACCTCTATTACTAATATAGGAATTAGGTACCTAATTAATTTGTTAACTACCTCTGAATACCCCCTGGCTATATTACTAATGCCTACTAATCTTAGTTCCTTAACCTATATGCTAATGCTTGCTTTTCTTGCTATACTTAGCCTTATTACTGTGTTATAAGTAGCTGTAAGTTCTTCCCTTGTTTTGTTCCTACCCTTGCTAATATCTGCTTTCCTAATTAGATCTAGTAGGAGGATATTAACCCCTTCATTTAGTAGTAAATAGAGGCTTTTAATTACGTTGCTAATAATTTTCTTAGGAAGGCCTTAGCTATAGGAAGATAAAAAGTATCTTTTATAACTACTATAATCTTTAGGGATGCCTCCTCTAATAAGACTAGATTATAAGAGATAAGATTAGATCCACGCTCCTTATTATAATTAGAGATCTCTTCCTTATTTGTAACTATGTTGTAGTCCTGATTGGCTAGTAGAGTACTAAGAGCCTTACTGCGAATGTTAATCTGCTCCCCTAGCGCGACGATATTTATATAGTAATTAAAAACTTAGTATACCTTATTCTCTTCCCTCTTTTTGTTAATACTCTTAGATACTTTATAGGAATAATTGTTAATTAGTAAGATAGTATAGTTTACTAGTACAATCCTCTTTAGACTAGTAGTTAATTAGAAGCTCTTTTTGTTAATAACATTATAGCTTTAAAAGCTTTTTACTATTATATAGGTGCTCTATTATACGTCTAGTACCTGATTGACGTCTCTACTTGCGTTGTTAACTCTGTTTAGTAGCCTAGCGGATGGGAGTATAGTCTCTATGTTTTTAAGTGGTTTTGAACGGCTGTTTGTTACAGCTAGCTGTGCTTGACTAAGAACTTAATCTGGAGAGACCCTTAATACGCATCTAAAAAGACCTTTAGTAATAAGTTGTGAGCTGCGTGGATTTAATAGATTAGCTACGAATTCTAATACAAGGGTTACTACCTGCATAACGCTATAAGAGATATTTCCTGTGTGTTCTTTAAGTAGGCCTAAGTAGAAGCTATTAAAATCTGTTAATAGCGTTTTGAATTCTAAGCGCCTTAAGATAAGGGATTGAGCTTAGAGGTTATTGTAATTAAACCTTATGTTGACTCTCTGTCTGCTGCTAAATCCCCTGCTCCTGTTTAAATTCTATCTACTGCTGATCCTTAGACCTTATTACCTCCTCTAATGCTCCTAACTATACAACCTTTCTTAATATTTACCCTAATTAACTTACAAACTACTTAATTAATAACCCTTAATAGCCTGTTCTCTAAGGGTAGTAACAGCTCTTGCTAATTGCTGTAATACCCTTAGCCTTCTGTTTGCCTACATTATTAGTTACCTCTAATTAATATACAAGCCAGCACGCGCAACAAGACTTTAAAGCCTAGACCTCTAATTACTAAAGAGACTCTACGTACGAAGCTTACAAAGTTAATCTTGAATATCTTAATAACTAATAACCTTAATGATATTATTAAGGGCCTTGATGACCTAGAATGGACTAATACTAATGCTAATGGGTTGATTAACTCTGGAGCGCTTGAATTGAATTGCCTTTTACCTAATCCTACATCCTCTCTACCTCCTAATAATGTTTGGTCTTAATGGAAGGATATATGATTAACGCTCTCTACGACTAAATGCGCCTAATGGGAGGAAAATGAGCGCGATTGTGCTTGCCGCGCTAGCTGCTATAAGAAGCTCCTACTTTGTTACATAAATAAGCTAAAGCTAAACATTTATAAGTATTTTAAGGAGGACTAGGTTAATTAATACAATAACCTAATTAACAAGGCTGCTTACACTAGTCTGCTATACGTGCCTTAGGTCCTGCTGACTAGGGGAGATGACTGGGAAGGATGGGCTTGTAAAGATACTAGGGATCTCTAGGAGAAGAAATAGAACTCTACTACTAAGGGGAAGAAGGATAAGGTAGCTAAGAAGAAATAAGACTCTTTGCAGTAGACTATACGTTACCTATTTTAATACTAATTATACCTTTCCTTTTTCTTAAATAGTTTCTTCCTTTACAAGGAAGATAAGAAACTAGGGGATAATTAAAATAGGGTATAAGTAGTGTCTAGGCTCCCTAATTACGTAGTTATGCTTAATTAAAGCATATATAAACTTGGCTAGACTTCCTACTAATTAGAGAAGAAACAACAATATATCCTCCCTTTTAATTAAGATAATAGATCCCTTAGATCAAACTAGAGCCTTTTACTTGTGATTTACCTTTAAACGCAGTTACGTAAGACATCTAGGAGCATTCTCCCTCCTTATTAACTAGATAAGTAAACCCCTAATCAAGGCTTTCTAAACCTCTAATTAGGATAGCTCTTATATTAATTAGAGGGGTATCTTACGTTAGCTTTAGTGTGTTGTAGTAATTAGTCCTAGTCACCGCGCCGCTCTAGCTATCCTTTTACTACACCTCTTTTACTACTTAAACTTACTAAGAAAGATAAGTATAATTATTTATATTTATTTCTAGTATATATATATATTATTAAAATTAGTACTTTTATAAACTCTTATATATATTAAGTGTAGTAAATAGAATAAGGTATAAAAATAAATTTATAATTACTATACTATAATTATAGTTTATATTCTTATAATACACCCCCTCAGATTTATAAGCCTATATAATAAGCTAGGGAATCTAACAACCCTAATATAGTAGGCTAAGAAACTATACCTAGGTAGGATTTAAACCTATAAGGTCTAAAGAAATCCCTATAATAAGCACCCTTATCCCACTTAGGCACACAGATAGGGTTAAGCAGCGCTAGGCTTATAACTGTAGCGAATAGGATGAGGCACAAAAGTGGATCTACAATTGCTGTGCTGCAATTGTGGTTTATATCCTCGTGACAACTATCGACCTAATCTAAACGTCTAGCTGACCTAGCGTTAACTGATCCTCTAGATATTGACTTGCCTCTCGCATCCCGAGTTCAGGACTGCTGGCTTCTTATCGGGCACCTTTCGCCTCCCCTTCTGTAATGTTACGAATCGCATACGGCGTCAGAAGCGTAGGTGGGAAGGGTGCTCCAAGTCTCTCCTTAGTGGTTTCCAGCCTGCTGTCGGACATCGGAGCACGTTTATCCAGTCTGGGCCATAAAGCAGAAGAGACCAACAGAAGAAATCATTGGCGGTTTTTTTTCGCTGAAAGTTACTCACTCTGCCCCAGCCAAATGTAACCTCGCAAGTATCTTCAGAAAGAGTTCCGTTCTTACGCCGGCCTTCTCTGTTCCGAATAACACGTCCCCGAAAGCTCAGGCAAACTTGTGAATTCTGGTGTTGAACACGCTGCGGCATTTTTCCAATATCTTCACTTACCTAGCCGTCTGCATCCTCTATGACTTCCTTATTAGGCCATCAAGGTCCCGACAGTGTTCTCGTACAAAGCCCCTTGGTCAAAAGCGACTTGTCAACAACGTTGCTGTTGGAAACAAGGACGGAGCCGGGCAGACTCTTTCAGACCACATGCGCCATGAAAAAGATCCCGTAAGCCCATTGGCGAGATTGCACCGAGCGCGAAACGGCCGTACAAAGAGGAAAACCTCGACGAGTTCCGCCACGGACTACCCCCTTTCAACAGCGGCCGATGAACTCGGACCATCCAAGTCCTTTATGTCCCTCGCGGGACAAAGTGCTTGTTGACTCGGCCCCTGCCCAGCCACATCTGGCGGACAAAGTCGCCGGAGACGAAACGACCTCGAGAATCGTCCGTCAGTCGAGGCGGACTATATAGTCCATGCCGCATGTCTCCCCATAACCCGTTTCTTATCCCATCCTCAGCATCGTCTCATCCACCAGACAATCATCCTCTCTACATCAGGTAAGTCCCGACACCTTTGGTGTGTGCTGACTATATATTCCTCCAGATGTTGAGTTCCAAGGCCACCAGGCCCCAGCGCATTATCAATCAGCATGACGTGCCTAATGCCCAACTCCTAAAAGGTAGCTCCCGGTACCCGCCAGCTTCTACACATCTTCTAGGGCCTCCAGTGCGCAAACCTCTTGAAGTTACCCACCTGGACCACATGGTATGCTTTCCAATCCCCATTTCCACCGCTAATCAACCGCAGAACCCCACCAGGAGTCCATAACCTATTCGATGTCGTCGTTTGAGCCAAGGTAAGTGGCATTCCCCTGTTTACTGACTTCAGACCAGATCTAGAGGGCACCCAGTGATGCTCGCATCTTCATGTGTTGGTATGTTCTCCGTCCCCGTTCTGAAATGCTGACCACATGTTGCTGGACCTTGAAGCGGTCTGCCGGACTATGAGTCACTTTAGGTAATCCCTCCATCCTGAACCGTCATAGGTAGAACCACGAAGACAAGCCGGGACGCTACAACGGGTCTTTGGACATTGATCTGTGAGTGCTCCCTATTTCAGATGAATCGCTGACTCTAGGACTTCGTGCTGCCCCTGATGACTGGATTCTTGAACTACTGCTGCCGTCGAGAACCCGCCTCCCATCCAATTGGCAGCCGAACATAGGGGTACTCACGTCGAACGGACTCGGTGACATATTTGCGACCTGCAGCCTGCCTACCTGTAAATCTGTCACCAGCGGTGGTCACTAACCGTAGAATTTTCGACGTTTCCAACACCCCGCAAAAAAGACGCCGTGCGTCGAGGTAAGTGCTCCCACCAACTATCTGTCAGCTGATCAGTGTGCTAGACCTCGGCGCCGCCGTCAGATATCCTTATGGGGGCCTCTCAAGCGAGGTGAGTTTCCCTCCCATCATCTTTTGACTATCTAACATGACAGTTCACTCGAACAGGATAACTCGAATCCAACGTTGAAGCAGGGAAGCCCCCTCCTTGCACGTTAAGCTCGATCAAGGTCTATGACACTACGAGCGGCCACAGCAATCAACTAAACCAATATCGGAGTCATATTTTCAAGAGCTGGCTGTTGCACGTTGCTCAGTTCTGAGGGGATGCTGGCAAGTACTCCGAGGGTGTGGTTGAGATGAGGTGCTATTAGGGGTGATGTGTGCTTGAGGAAATAGACAAGTTGGTCATTACAACTCGAAGCGGAAGATGAGTAGCAATTTCATCCCTGCGTGCAATAACGTCCTTGTGTGATGGTAGAACGGAATGGCAATCCAGGTTTTGTCTTTCGAGGTAGATCGACCTAATTATACAAAGCGCCAGAAACACAAACCCTTCTCGGCCGTTACAGACATTAATCGTTTTCGTAATAGGTATCTAGAAGAACTTGCTCTTGAGGCCGCCAAGAACAACGTTTCGCTTCTGCTTGTTCATAAACTTGCCAACATCGTCTGCCCATCCCTGGCTCTGGTTCTGTAAATTATCCATGTTGTCACTCATAATGTTAAGCCTTTCGGTGCGCTCGTTGAGTTGCCTAGTCAGGTAGTCGCCCCAACCTTCGTTGCTCCCGGCGGCACCGGTGTTGCTCGGGCCGGCTTGTCCACCGGTGCGCGCGGCCCTCGCTTCTGCCGCTGCGGCTGCGACCATCCGTTTGCTGGGGGGGCGGTTGGGGTCGATGAGCAGGTCGAGGTCGGTCGGTGAGACATGCTGCGTGCCAGCAAGCCACTGCATATTCGAGATGGTGGGTCGCGGGGGCGTGACAAGTTCGGGGTTGATGAGAACATCCGCGCTGACCGGGAGGTCCTTTCCGGTACCCCACACAGACAGGACAGCAACCTCGCTGGGCCCGGTCCAGCCGAAGATGTCACCAGTCTGCGTCACTACGGACGAGATGCTACGGCTGCTGTCGAGCATGGGAAGCGGGGCCTTGCCAATCTCCTTGAGGCCGGGAATAGAGTACGCGCGGGTGGTCCGGTCGCCAAACACGCCGACGATGGCAACGCCGTGAAGCTCAAATTCCGTGACACATGCTGCATCGCACAGCATGTCATCGAAAGTTTTGGATGCGCCCTTTGCGCTTGCAGGTTTGAAGATTCGGATCTCGGTTTGCGTCACTAGGTTTTGGTCAGTTCTGATGCCATGAGCAAGCCCAAGTAGCCGATAGACTCACCTGCAACAAGGACACCGTGAACCTGCTGTCCGTTCCTAAGCCCTGCAACAACAGGACCTGTGGCGTGCGCGGGCTTGCCAGAGTCGGCCTGAATAGGACATAGAGCCACGACTTTGCCGTCGAATTGCTGGAACCCAGCAAGCTTGACAGTGTAGCTGTTTCCGGCGGGCAGCAGTTTAAAGGTAGCAACTCGTCCCAGGTTGGTGCCCACGAAGCAGCAGATGCTAGAGTAGTTGTCGCCTTCGAGCGTCATGACGCTAAACTCGATAGCCACCGGCCACTCTTTCCCATGGTTGTTACCATGCGATCCCTTTAGGAAGGATGATCTCTTCTCGTGCTTGGCAAACTCCGTCATGGATATCTGGAAGATGACCGAGGGGCCTCGAAGGTCGATGACACTGAAAAACCCGCCTTCCGATCCAATGCCTACAAACCCAACATCCGAAACGCAGATGGCTGAGATGGGGCCCTGCATCATCTCGTACAGATGCCATGGCTGCAAGCCTTCCTTGAGACCGGGCTCTGCCCTCGAGCTTATATCAGTCAGGGACCCCGGGTTCGGCGGGAGGTCCTGGTGGTGGTCTTTGCCGAAAAACCTGTTGCCGGCCCATCTGTAAAGGACTACCTCGCCGGTACGGGTTCCGACCGCGAACTCGCCCGTGTTTGGTGCCAGATTCATGGCGGTGATGTCGATGTCTTCGTAGCGGTCAAGCGCACGTGCGACGTCGACTTGCAACATGGTCGGGTTCTCGATTTCATCGGCATGGCCGGCATCCCACAGCCGCACCGTGCTGTCGCCATGGGCTACTTGGAAGATGGTGCGACCCTCGTATCTGCGTTTTGGCTTCGCCGCCTCAGCACCGCCTTTCAGAAGTGGTTCGCCCTGGTTTCTGGTCTCCACCATGCCCAGCCAGCGTCCACGGTCTAGGGTTTGCACAGCAAACTTGTTCACGTATGGGTGAACGAAGGAGATGGACGGGTGCAGTTGGTTGGTCGGGCTAATCGGGTATCCCGAGGGAAAGCTCATGGTCAGAAGCTCGCCAGAAGAGAGGAGCGTCATTACAGCAATGGGATCCTGTGCGCCAGCGAAGCAGGGCGAGGAACGGGGGATAAGTAGAAAATCGGCGACTTGGGCACCAGGAGGCGTTGGCAAAGTGATTTGGCGCTTTCCCTGTAAGTGGTCCTGAAGGACTTGCCATGAAGAGGTGGCATAAATGGGCGTTTGTCCAAGTTCGATGAAGGTAAGCCCCCTTTGAGGAGCATCCGGGCTGAGTCCACCGGCGATGAGCAAGCCAGTGTCATCCGGATTTTCTTTGCAACACCAGGCGATGCGTACGTATGGCTCCGTGTAGCCAACATGGCCGGCTTTCGGCGACGGCTGGTCAACCTTCATCTCTGTTATGGTCCTGGCCGTGATGATTCGGCCATCCTTCGGGTCCCAGAACACCATGCTGCCGTCATCGTGTGCCGTCATGATGAAAGTGCCCGTGGGGTGCCACAAGGCATGCGTCACCCTCGGGCGACGCACCGTGTCTGGTGGCTCTCCTCCTCCACCGGGGGCACCGGGCTGTAGCACATACTCGAAGAACTTGATGGGCTTGTTCTGCTTGAACGAGTAGACGACAACCCCCGTCGTGTACGCAATGAGCATCTGGCCGATGTCTCTCGGGTGCAGCGCGATGCTCACCAGCCCGATGACGCGTGCGGTGGGGTCTCTCTCCTTCCAGAAGTTTGGTAGTCGGAACGACCTCGTGATGTTCTCCCTGTCCAAATCATAAGCCAAGACTTCTCCGGTAGCCAGGCCAAGAAAGGCCCAATCGAGCATGGGATCCGCGAGGAGGCAGGCAACATGGCCGGGACAGACGAGGCCAGCGATGCGCTTCGCGGTGTCGAGATCCCATATTCCCAGCTCGTTCTTGGCGTCGAGAGAGACGAGCCGGTTGGCGGCGAAGTGGAGCGAGCGAAAGGATGTGCGCCTTGGCGGCTCGATAACCTTGTGGACTCTGCCTTGGCCGAAGACGAAGATTTTGCCAGGGCCGAACTTGGATTCGTTGGTGGCGATTGCGAGGAGCGACTGTATCGGTTCATAGGCTAGGCAGCTGTGGCATTTCCGGTCAGTACGAAGTCTCGGGATGTGATGCCCATCGCGGAACGCCATGGAGTTGACGCGCGTCAACGTGGGGTGGTAGCTCATGTACTGACCTAACCTGCGAGTTGAGACCATATGCGGACTGGTAGTCGGGAGCGAAGAGGTCGGGCAGGATTGACGCAGACAGGTCGTTCTGCAGGCCTGTCTGCTTTTGTCGAAGGAAGGCGGCCATGGTCCGAGAGAGCGGTGCAAGTTTGATTTCTGGAGATGTTGTTGGAGGGAGAGAGCCCGAGAGAGGGAGACAGGGCTATGGGGCGGGCAGGCAGTGCCGTAAGTAACTTTTAGGGCGGCCGAAGGTCCCCGCTTGGCGGGGTGACACTCGCTCGGTGGGTGGGCAATGATAGTAGTCCAAGACCCTGCGGACGCGCGACCGAGACCAACGTCATGAGGTTGACCGCCCGGTCCGTGCGCCGTTCCACAACTAACAATTTCTCTACAGTACGTGAACGTTTGATTATGTAATGTACGAAATGCCCACGGCCCCTTGTCCAATTGAGAACAACGTCAATTCATGGAACAGTTTCACAGCATTTTTCAAGAGCAATAGCATCATTCGTCTCGACGACGACGAACAAGTCCCTCGACCCCTGCCTGGGTGATTAACGCACCTGATACGTACGGGTGATCAGACAAAATCGCAGACATGGGGTTGCTGTCAATTACATCTGCAGTTTGTCTGCAGAACACTTCTCCTTCTTCTTCTTCCAAGTATCTAGTTTTTCACTACGGGTATCGATCGCTTATCAAACAGCGGCTACGGCGGCTACAAAAAATGGCTTTTCACCAAAACTCGACCACGTTCAGACGGATCTAGCGGCGGTGCCCTCCTCGACTCGCTTCTCCTCGTTATGTCCGTGGACAGGGATAGAGCTGGTGGCCCTGCAGAAATTGTCAGCACGGGTACAAATCATCATCACCGGTGTAGGAGAACTCACAGATCATCCTCGCCGGAGAGCTCCTCCAACGTCTTCCTGGCCGTCTCCGGAATCAACAAGGTTGTGAAGAAACCGCAAAGCATGAAAAGGGCAAAAATTTGCATGATGTGGTTGAGCCACGGCGTGCTCCATCTCGGGTCCGTCTTGGCCCGGGCACTGTCGGCTCCGATGGTCCTGAGCGGCCCAAAGACAACCTGTGCGATGATGGCACCCATCTTGCCCGAGGCGGCGGAAATACCGTGAGACGTGGACCGGTACCTCGTCGGAAAGCACTCTCCGGGGACAATGAACGTCGTCGAGTTGGGGCCGGCGTTGAAGAAGAACTGCGCCAGAGTGTACAGGGCCATCAGAGCAGTTCCGGACAGGTTCCAGTAGTCGAAGCCGATGACGCAGAAGAGGAGGGTGAGGGTGAAGAAGCCGAAAAGCTGGATGGGCTTGTGTCCGATCGTGTCGACGAGAGCGGCGGAAACCCAGTATCCGGGGACGGCACCGGCGCAGACAAGAATCAGGTTGCCGACGGCCGTCTTGTAGTAGATGTGGTACACATCCTTGCCGCCAGACCACCCGATGGCATTGAGGATGATGGCGTTGTTCAAGCCGAGGCCGTAGAAGGCGACATCGAGAAAGAACCACGAACCGGCGGTGCCGATGAGAACCTTGGCATTCTTCCAGACGCTGTAGTGGCGGAAGAAGTCACCCCACGAGGCCTTGGGGACTTCGAGCTGCGACTTGGCCTCTTGGCGGGCGACGACGCGGGTGGCCTCGTCAACCCGAGATTCTCCCCACTTGCCCTGCTTGTAATGGTCGACGTCGCCCTCGGCCTTGTGTACGTCGTTGTCGACATCAAAGGTGTATCGAGGAGTCTCGGGAATGGTGAGGCGGAAGTACAGCGCAATGCATCCGGGGACGGCACCGAAACCGATCATTGTTCTCCACATCTTGTCGATGGCCATCAGGCAAGGCTCAGTGGTAGAGCACGCAGCGGGCTTAGCGGCAGTCTCAAGGGATCCCTGGAAACCGGCCGTGACGATGAGGAGCATGATGCCACCAGCAAGCTGACCAAAACCTTGGGTGGCAAAGACGGCATTCATCATGAAGCCTCTCCACTTGGTCGTGGCGAACTCGGAGGTGATGATGGCAGAGAGAGGATAGTCGCCGCCGATTCCGATGCCCTTGGGTCCCGGTCAGCAGCCATAGGACGATTGTTATTTACACATCGCTCCGTCACTCACCATGATGATACGCCAGAAAACGATGAGGCCGACGATGGAGACAGAAGGGGAGGCGGACGAGAGGGCCTGGGCGAGGGTGGCGACAATGATGATGATCAGCTCGACACCGTACTGTCGTCGATGTGTGTCAGTCGCATAACTCAATCACACGGCAATTTTTAATTTTTTTTGTCATGGGGCTGGCTGCCTACCATCTTCTTGCGGCCGACAATGTCGGCGAGAATACCAAAACCAAGTTGACCGACAACGGTGCCGGCGGATGTTGCAACCTTGATTGCGGTATCGTGTTCGGCAGGTAGAGTGCCTCCAAAGTACACTATACCCAACATGGAGGTGACGAGGCCAATGGTGAAGATGTCATACTGGATATGAGGTCGGTCAGTCAAACCCGACACAGCTGTAGACAAATCTGGGGGGGAAACGTACCGAGTCGGTGAAGAAACCAATGCCGGCGACGACGATGGCACGGACATGGTACCAGCCGAAAGGCGCCTTGTCAATCTCGGCCAATGCCAGACGACGGCGCTCGTTGGCGTCAGCGATATGTGCGAAGTCGTTGTTGAAGTTGTGGAAAGCGGCGTTTCCCCCCGAAGTCTTGTTGTTCCTGGCGTCTGCAGCGGCGACGTTGGGCTGGACGTTGGCCTCCATGCCCACGATTTCGGACGACTGAATGACGCCGGTCATGATGTCTTTCTTACTCTCTGAGCCCCAGAAGAAACGAGTGGCAAGGTTCGACTCCGTAAAAGATTGGGAACGGAATCGTTGGACTTGGGTTCCTGCTGGGAAGGATGGGAAGCGCGAGAGGCAAAGAACCTCAATCCAAGGGTGCCTGGGAGGGGGGTTTGACTTATATATGCCGAACGGGAAACAGGCAAGGGGATTGATTACATGCCATCTGAGATGGAAGGCCGTCGCCGTGTTGCGTGCATGGAAACGAACACTTTCAGTGGAGGCAGAGAGAGAGAGGCATAGATGGAGAGAAAGAGAGAGATGCGACGACGACCAAGGATGCTAGAAAGACATGGGTCAAGATCAGCCTCCACACCTCGGAGACTACGTGTTAGCGTGATAAACGGAACAAGACAGGGGGGGGGGGGGGGGGGGGG
>PUHP01000890.1:793-17965 GCA_006783085.1 Colletotrichum shisoi | reverse complement strand
CGCCGCCGCCGCCGCCGCCGCCGCCACCGCTGCGGCGACGACGTCCGCGCCACCCGTGGTGGTGGAGGAAGAGACGCTTGTCGCGGAGCCCACGGAAGCGGCTGAGGCTGAGGCTGCGGCTGCGGTTGCGACAGCGGAAGCAACAGGGGCCGGAGCGGCCGCAGCAGGAGAGGAAGCGCTGAGCGTCAAGCTCGAGGAACCGGCCGTTCAGCACGAGGTGGAGCGAGAGGTCGCCAGTGCCCTCGAAGCACTGGAGCAAGAGGTCCCGACGCCCAAGTCGTGGCGCGAGTTCCTCACCGACCCTGCGCTTCCGGCATTGCTCAAGGCGAAGTTGGTCGATCTGTACAGTGAGCGTCACATCGAGCTGCGCATGCGAGACGCCTCGATCCTCGCTCTCGAGGGCGCTGCTGCCGGAGCTACCTTGGCGGGAGGCATCGCCCTGCTGCTCTTGCGAAGAACATAAATCGCGCCACTCCCTGCCGCGCGCGGTTGTAAATATAAGCCTGTACAATACGATACCATATAGAGCTTGAGGACAACCTCATGAGTTGCTGTCGCCGTCTCCTTTTTCAGTCACAACATGTGCCAGTAGAGAGATTTAAACCACCAAAGGTTCCGTCTATTAGATGAAGCTGCGGTAGGGTCACATTGACCCAACCCTGTCGTTTTACCTCTAGCTGCGATTCACCGACATTGCCGCTTTTCCAATGTCCACTGGGTAGTGAACGGCCAGAGGGGCCACACGCACTACTTAAGCTTCCTACATCGTGTTTGCCCGTCGCTTCGCCTTCCGCCTGCGGCTCGGCGTCACAACCCGACGACGCACAACGTCTCTATGCAACATAGGCTGACGTCGCCGGGGCCTGGCGCGCGCGGGGGTTGCGCTTCGTCAGCGCTTGTTCCACTGTTCGCCACATTGGTATTCTTCTCCCCACGTCGGCGGCATCATCCTCGTCAGCTACCCGCGTCAACTGTACACAGGGCTCCCGGGAACGTCTTCTTTTCTGCTTCCGCTTCCTCGCCCTTCTTCTAGTCAAAATCGGAAGTGTAAGAGAAGCCGCGGAACTCTTCCTGCATGGCTTGCGAAAGGACTGTACATCGTTAGCAAATGCCATTGTTAGTTTCACGGTGCAAATCCACATACCTGATTGGACAGGGGTCAAGACGGGCGTGACACTCGTGAACTCGGAGTCGAAGTTACTGGTGTCGGTGGCGCTCTTGATCTGCGGCAAAAAGGGCGGCGCAACACGCTTGTGGTAGATGTCATCCCAGTTGATGTTCCTAAAGAACGGCTGGTTCATGATTTCTTGCGCATCCGTGGGACCGCTGCCCAGACGCTGGTCGGGCTCCCTAGTAAGGAGCTTCTGCAGGATTGACACGGAGTCTCTGGGCATATGAATGGGGTACAAAGGCTCATCGGCCAGAATGGCGTCGTAGATTTCGTCCTCGTCTTCACCACGGAAGGGAGACTGCTGGAGGAGCATCTGGTAAATCAGGACACCGAATGCCCACCAGTCAACAGCGCGGCCGTACTTCTTGTCGAGAAGAATCTGCGCAGTTGTCAGCAAGCTCGTACAAAGCACAGTGCGAGACGGGTGGTTGTACCTCTGGTGCCATGAATTCTGGTGTACCGCAGAAGGTGCTGGTAGTAGAGCCAAACCACATGTCTTCCTTGCAGAGACCGTAATCGGCAATCTTGATGTGTCCGTCGAGGGTCAACAAGATGTTGTCGAGCTTCAGATCACGATAGATGACGCCGTTCTCGTGGAAGTACTTGAGTGCCAAGCAGACCTCGGCAGCATAGAATCTGGGACGCATTAGCAGTAGCTCATGTGAATGGTCATGGAAGGGCGAGGGAAAGGGGTGGTGGGGGTGCGCGTACTGGGCTCGCTTGGTGCCGAACTGGCCTCGCTGGATATGAAGCATGAGATCACCACCGCTGATGTACTCCATGACAAAGTAGACACGGGTCTCGGTCTGGAAACAGGCATGGAGGTTGGTCAAGAATGGATGTCTTTCCCGGTTGGCAATGAGGAAGACTCTCTTCTCGGACCGAATGCTCTCCACTTCGTCGTTCTCGATAATGAACTCCTTCTTCAGCACCTTGATGGCGTAGAGCCTCTTGGATCGCTTCGTTTCCGCAAGCATGACCTTTCCGAAATTGCCCTTGCCCAGGACAGCCAAGAAGTTGAAATGGTCCAGCCCGATACGCTGACCGGTGCCTGGGTCGGTGGCCAATGGCAAGGGCTTGCGTCCAGCACTAGGGACACCTCCAGACGATGCGATAGGAGAGATTTGAGGCGGGTCCTGCAACTTGGGCGAGGAGACGGGCTGCTGCTGGTACATCTGCTGTTGAGGTGGTTGCTGGTACTGCTGGGGCGGCTGCTGCTGCTGCTGCTGCTGGTGAAGTTGTTGCTGCTGCTGTTGCTGCTGAACCGGTCGTTGTTGCTGTACGGCAGGTTGCTGAGCATAAGTGGCAGCTTGCTGGTTGACTGCCGCGTAGTCCGCAGGGTTGTACTTGCGCCCACCATAGGGGTCTTCTTGCTCTGCCTGCGCGGGATAGCCGGGACGTCCACCATACTGCCCGTAGTCCTGCGACTGGGGCTTTGGCTGCGAGGCCATCGTGCCGCTCATCGCCGCTGTTGCCGCTGCCGCCGCCGCTGAGCTGGAAGTGCGATCAGGGTGCGAAGGTCGCTGGCCCGGCGGCGACTGTTGCTGGTACATGAGCTTCGCGGCCTCGGTCGCTTCCGGAGAGCCCCCAGCATAAGGAGCCTGCCCACCACTATGAGGGGGGGAGCCCATGGCGCTAGTGGGGCTAGTTGGCTTCCTCAGCGTGCGGTCGCTCAAGGAAGACGACGTCTTGTTCTTTGTGATCATCCTAGTTGTCTTGATACCCTCCAGGATTTGATTTGCCACGGCCATCGACATGCCGCAGAAGTCAGGAACGAGGTGAACACAAGCGGCGTGAGCGGTGAGACCACATTCTATACAAGATCAGATTTGTATCAATATGTTGAATTGGGAAACGAGACTTACCCGCGCACTTTCTGCAGTTCTTCTTGCCGAAGGGCAGGATGTATCCACAGTGGCAACACCAGTTGGCCGTCATGTTGGAGAAGGCCTGGAATCTGTGGGGGATGCGGTGGTTGATCTTCTCTTCGTCCGGGTCCGTCTCAGCGTTGCTCTTGCTAATGCACTTGGTGACAACGCTCGAGTAACACTTAGTATGGCAAGTGTACTTGCAGTCCTCGCACTGCATGCCGGTCGAGTACTTGAGGAAATCCCCGCAAAGAGCGCAGCGCATGATGTTGTAGAACTGGTGTTGGACAAACTTGTGGCCGTACATCTCGTGCACTTCCTCCTTGCGCTGACGAACGGCACCCACACGACCAAGACCTTGCAGATTGACGGGGCGCCGGGCGTTGTTCTGTTTGAGGAAGCCCAAGGAAAGCTGGATCTGACCGGCGGGCTCGAGGTTGAACCAGCCGTCGATGGGCTGCTGAGCGATTGGGGGATTCGGCATGCCCCCAGGCGCCGGCTGGCCCTGCGCGCCCTGCTGAGCAAGGCCGGGAGAGGGAGGAAGAGCGCCAAAGGGCTGTTGCTGCGCAGGAGGATTTATGGGAAATTGAGCCGGCGGAGCGCCCATCCTGTCGGCCGACACCCATCCAGAGCTGTTGATCTCGGCCTCGATCCTCTTTCTTCTCATCTCCTCGGCGATGTCGGAAATGCGCACCCACAACATGGCGATGGGGATGGCGTGCTCGCCGGGCTTGTCGTAGACGGTAAGCTCGATCTCGTTCGCCTTGTCAACATCGAGGGTGTGGTACTCGGCTTCCCACTTGTCGGTCCTGGTCACTCTCGTGCGGGCGACGACGTTATCCTCGACCTTGACGGCTATGAAGGTCTCGGGCCCCCGACTGAAGCGACTCATGGAGGCGTGGTCGACATCCTTGATTTGACCAACGCGGATGGAGAGCTGACCAGTCAAAGGCTTGCGCAGGTTCGGCATGTTGATCGAATCATCTGTGGCGCACGGTTAGCGGCGATGCGGCGAGTGACGGTGACATAGCAGTGGCGCAGACTCACCGTCCTGGGCATCAGACGTGTCCATGTCGATGTGCAACTCCTCGTAGCGCTTCATGGCTTGCTTCAGCAGCAGGATCTTCTGCTTGGACTCAACCCTCCTAGCGGCGGCATCGGCCCTGCTCTTGCGGTCCCCTTCCATGCCGTATAGCTGAACCATCTTCTCGATTCCCTTGAGGTACTGTTCCTCCACGTTGAGCTTGAACTGGATCTGCGACAGCATGAGTTGGATACGAGGACCGAGATACGGGGTGTCATATTTGATCAGGTCTAGGACGAAGCGGTCAGCAATTTCAGCGGGCAACTACGAGACGGGGGCGTGAGGAGGATGCGCACCGAGCTTGGTGAAGTTGGGGCGCGACTTGGGGACGGACGAAGACGGGCCAGGGTTGGCATAAGGGTGACGGGGAGGCATCAGGTCGGCGTGGCCGCCAATCTGGCTGTACTGGACGTTGCCGCCAGAGGTTGCGGCGCCGGCGCCGTATCCGCCGCGCTGGTCCCAGCCGGAATCCTTGGGAGGGGGCGGAGGCACGTCGTCCATGTCGCCGCTGAGGGGCCTGCCGTCGCCGGAGGGGGAACCGATAGACATGTTGTCCATACCACGACGCAGCTGGGCCTCGCGAAGCTTCTCCTCAAAGAACTGCAGGTTTCGACGGCCATCGCGCATCTGAGAGTCGAGTCGTGATCGGACGGCCTCGTTGTTGGTCTGCGCTCTCATGGCATTGGCGGCATTGAGGAGGGCCTTTTCGCGCTCAATCTTCTTGAGGATATTCTGAATGGCATCTTCGTCGTTCATGGTGATGGTAAGGGTGCGCGACTCCACGCGCGGGGGGTATGTGGTGGTAGTATGATGTTATGTTGTTGTTGTTTTTGATCAGAGAAAGGAAATATGCCCTGAAGCTGTGGAGAGTTGGGCTTGATGTGATGTCTCGGTTTTGCTTCGGTCACATCAAAGATGATGCGGGCAACAAGCGAGTTGCGGGTGCGAGGTATGAGATATGGCACGACGCGAGGAGAGAGGGTGGACGGACGTCTGCGATGGGGAGGTACGGCAAAATGTGTTGTGGTATGGTATGGTGTGGTATGGTCAGGTATGATGGGATGGATACCGGAGGTTCGGCGTCGGAGGGGCTCGGGGCAGGATGGCACAGCGGAGGGATCGGTCTGTCTGTCGGGGACTGTTACGACAGGAGATCGGTGGGTGCGGCCAGCCCTCGAGGAAGCGGTGTTGTTTTTTGTCGCGGGTTGGGTTTGATGGTAAAAGATGTCGTCAGTGGATTTTAGAGCAGGACACAGGACTGGGGGGGGGTTTCTCGGGAGGGGTCGGTTCTCTCATTCTCTTCGCGCTTTCACCAGTGCCTGTGCGTCGAGTGGAGACGGGCGGGCAAAGAGGAGGAGGAGAAGGAAGAGGAGGGCCCGAAGAGGAGAGGGGAGGAGGACGACGAGATAATACCTAGGTACCTTAGGTAGTGAAGAGTGGGGGTGTCGAGATCGGTACTAGGACTCGAGGTACTTGATGCTATCAGTCATCAGTCGAGGTACTTCTTGCCAAGTACTTGCTCTCGCTTCATTCTCAACCGCTTCCCATCATCTCCATCTCCTCTGATGCCCAACAACAAACCTGCGGATGCGCGTGCTGGGTTGGTCCCTCTTCTCAGTAGGTTTTCATGCCTGACAAGGCCAGCCAACAACTGAGCAACGAGCTCTCCTCCCCCCTTCTCTTTTAACCCCCCAGGTAGACACGGGAACCCTACCAGCTCACTTGGCGTGTTGGTAATGAGTAAGGTAGGTATTAGGTATTCTATACCTGGGTACCTAGTGTCGGGTAGGTAAGGTGTGTACGAATACCTCACTTGCTATTTGCTTGCACCAGTCCAGCTGCTCTGCTCCGGGATGGCTTATGTTTGATGTCGTACCCCAGGCGGATATGAAGGCCACAATGGCAGGCCAGACGGGGGTGACGGGACAGCAAACCAAAGTCTCCCGCTTTCTCGTCGTTGATCGGCCACTGTTCCCTGCCCAGCCGAGTATCAGGCTCTCGGCCAGTATGTGTTTGGCTAGCAATCAATCGAATCAATCAATTGTGACGGCGCCCTGTTTGTCCTGCAGAAAGAACGGAAAGCGAAAGAGAAAGAGAATGGTGAACAGTGAGAGTGAGTGAGAGAGAGAGAGAGAGAGAGCCAAAGTCCTAGATCGGATGTGGGGCTCCTAGGACTTTTCGGTTGTTTCACCACGGTGAAGATTCATTTCTGCTCTGCGCCAATCACTTGCCATTTCGGAGGGCTGCATGTGTACGGAGTACAGACAAATAGTACGAACACAAGGTACTTGTCCGCCTCTACTATGTAGCTAGGAGGCTTTCTGACGTCCACTCAATACCCAAGCCCACCAAGGCAGCGCAGGGCAGGGAGGGGGAGACGCTACCTTCATCACACCTCATCGTCCACACTCACAACTCTCCATGATCTAATGTGATGCTGCTGATGCCCTCGATTTCCCGTCTTCTGTCGGTTGAGCTCTGCTCTGCTAGTGCCGTGTGTTCCTTCGCAAATATCGAGTACTTTTACAGTCCACATACATACATGTATACATCCGTACATCACAATAGCCACCCGGCTCTCAGCGGTCGCCTCCATGTTTCCGGCACATGTCAACGTCGGATCCCCAACATCCAACTGCTGACCCGCCTCTCACCATGCCCAACGCCACCGACTACGAGCCACCGTCATGCCGCCAATGGGTTGCTGCCAGCCGGCTGGCCCCCGGCAGACATCTACCGATGGTTCCCATCAAAAAGCCTTCTGCCTCGCACCAGATACCGGAAGGCCTTTCAGCTACCTGTTGATGTTCCGATGCATCCTGAATCGGATCACCGCCCTAAGAGCAAGGGTTTGAATACGAAGCCCGCGTTCTACTGCCTGTCTCCTCCAAACGGACATGAACGAACGCTAACGTCGGGAGCCCGTCGTCACCCAGCTCGTCCGTCCCGTCCCAACACGAGGGCGATCAACCTGCCAACTGTAACGTTCCCTTGAAACAAACCTAGCCCTTCCTACCGCAGGAAAAAGGTCTGCGCCTCAGCCACCCAGTCCCGGCCAGCATGGCTGGTAGAAGCCGGCCTTATTGCTCCATTGCTGTTGGCCATCGATACAGTGATACTTGCCGGAAACGCCCACGTTGTCCCCCGTCGGTTTAAAAAGGAGACACTAACGTCGCGGAACCGTTTCGACCCACCCCCTCGCTTCGCGACCACCGTTCAACCCGGCGATGGCGGCGGCCATCCCTCCACCTCCCTCGGCCCGCGCCATGCGGAAAGCGCTCCGGCGGGATGTCTTTCTCTCTCTCTCTCCATCTGCACCTGAAAAGCCTGACGCAAGCCAAAGACTCGCTTCTACCAATGCTGACAGAGGGTTGCGGCCCATGCCGATGCCTGGCCTGTCTGCTCTGTGAAATCAGACTAATAAGTTGCCGGCGAACCCATCATATCAAACTAGAACGTTTTCCTCTCGTGCTCTTCGCACCCTGCCATCCGGGAGATGCGATGAAGCCAATCGGGAACAGCTCGGGCACTATCGCCGCATTAAGTTTTTGGCTTCCCGACCCTGCCAAGTCCGCCGCAGACTTCAGTATTTGAAAAAAACGTCCGTGTGGTTGGAGTCCATGTTGTCCTGTCTGGTCTGATGAAAGTTGGACAAGGCGCTTTACCCCAACGCGGCACATGGTCGTCAAGTTCATGCTGGCGACCCGGTGGCACTTGCTTACATAGGTAGTATGGGAATTCGGGATGCCTTTGTTAGGACGGATGAGCTGCCATACACGACATGATTGGTGCAAGCATACGGTGGTGCCACTGGCTACGGCACCTTCTCTCCTGCTTTGCCTCAGCGGCACTTCTAACATACAACACTGACTGACACAACTTCAAGCTATCGACCTTGTAGTGAGAGTTAAAACTGTTTGTATGTGGAGAATTACACACGCCATTCCGAGCGGTCGCCATCAACAGAGGAATCTTCCTGGGACGGTATACGAGAAAGCAACGGGTGATGGGATATATCTACTTTATATGAGAAACATTAAGAAGCATCAACCACATCATTTTATTGGCGGCTATCTTGAATGATAGTTTCTCAGCTGATCTTGGCATCGTGCTTTTGGGGGCAAATGTGATTGTGCAGACCATAAAGAGCTTCATCAACATGACGATCTCTCTACGTATGCAGGGCGGCAGATGCTGATGGGAATAGACCAGGACTGAAAGCTCTTGCGTTATTCTCATCGATGCCTTGGGGCCGATGAAAACGCTAGGCGTCTTCCCCATCATCTCGAGTTGCTCAGTCCCTTCGTGGCCAACTGTTATGCTCTAGGCGATCGATCCGGGAAAATACGCGCTTGTGAGTAGACGACCGGTATGGATCGCCAGACTAAAAGAGAGAAAGAAGATGAAATAGCCAGACCCCAAGCAAGACCAATGTAGAGGGGACGTAAACTCTTCCTCAGTCCTGCGTATGCTAGCTTTCAAACTAGAAGCCACATATCTCACCTTCCAGGCGGTCTCTTCGCTGCTTATTACCCTACCTACATGGACTTATTGACAGGTTGGAAAGGATGCCCTGGTTGTGGCAGGATGCAAAACAAACAACAGATTGACTACAGTACGATACTCAAGTCGCGCAAAGCAGGAATTATCTCCTCCGTCTGGAGCGGAAGACGAAGGCCGGCAAGCTGGCAAGGATGAGCGCGACAGGGGGGAGTCACGTCATCGGCAGAGACTCCCGTGCAGCGGCAATGCCGACATCAACTCGGCTAGATCGCGTTCACGCGATACGCGAGACCTGTTGGGGCAATCACGCGGGTATTCCAGGATAGAGCGAGTAAAGTAGCCATGTTTCAAGGCAAGACGCCTCAACACCGAATCGTGTCGCTCTTTTACAAAACTCCGTCTACCGATCTACACGATCCGTCCAATTTCGCCAGTATCCACCCTCACTCAAACAAAGGGTTATGTCAAGGAGGAAAGCACGGCATTCATGCGGTGTACTCCTTCTGCAGCAGCTTGGCAATGGTGTTGAGCTGGATGTTGCTGGTGCCCTCGTAGATGGCGCCGATCTTGCTGTCGCGCCAGAACTTCTCGGCGGGGCCGTCGCGGACGAAGCCCATGCCACCCATCCACTCGATGGCGAGGCCGCTGACGCGGCCGGCGACCTGGCTGGCGTACAGCTTGGCCATGGCGGCGTCCATGACGAAGTTCTCCCCGGCCTCCTTCTTGCGCGCCGCGTTGAAGACGAGAGCCCGCGCGGCCGCGATCTCGGTGTAGGACTGCGCGATCTGGTGCTGCATGCCCTGGAATTCGCCGACGAGCTGGCCGAACTGCTTGCGGTCGTTCCAGACGTACCTGAAGGGAGTTAGTGCCTATTGTTCTACGGGTGAGAGTAGCACGCCCGAGGGGTAAGGGGTGGGAATTTAACGTACCTGACGGCGTTCTCCCAGGAGCCGAGGGCAAGACCGGTCATCTGGGCAGCGATGCCGATGCGGCCCTCGTTCAGGATACCGATGGCATACTTGTAACCGGAGCCCTCCTCGCCGAGGAGGTTTTCCTTAGGGATCTCGACGTCGTCAAAGTTGAGGACGCACGTGCTGCTGGCCTTGATGCCGAGTTTCTTCTCCTTCTTGGCAATGGAGAAGCCCTTGGCATCCTTCTCGACGATGAAGGCGCTGATGCCCTTGTACCCCTTGGAGGGGTCTAGGTTCGCAAAGACAATGAAAAAGCCGGCCTCCTGGGAGTTTGTGATCCACATCTTGGAGCCGCTGATCTTGTAGCCGCTCTCCGTCCTGGTCGCCTTGGTCGTCAGCGCGAAGGCGTCGGAGCCGCTGGCGGGCTCGCTCAGACAGAAGCTGCCGACGGTGTTGGTGGCGAGCTTGGGCAGGAAGCGCTTCTTGAGTTGGGAGCTGCCCCATCTGATGATGGCGGTGTTGACGAGGGTGTTGTGAACGTCGACGAGCACGCTGACGCTAGGGTCCACTCGCGCGAGCTCCTCGATGCCGATGATGGCGCTCGTGAAGTTCATGCCGGCGCCGCCGTACTCCTCGGGGATCTCGACGCCCATGAGACCCTGTTCGAAGAGCTGCTCCACAATGGTCGGGTCCATGTTCTCCGCCTCGTCCATCGCGCGCACCTTGGGCGCGATCACGTCGTTGGCGAACTTGCTCACAGTCTCCTGCATGGCGGCCTCCACCTCGGAGAGATGGCTGATGGGCGTAGGAGGGATGTCGGTGATGTCGAGGTGGTCGGCATTGCGGCGGCGCTGGGTGGTAGAGAGAGGTCTGGCGGTCCTACACGGCGTCGGTTGGCATGGCAAAGAATGCAGACGTGTCGGGATGATGAGCATGCTGGCAACTTACTGCTGGAGTGGCGAGAATGCTCTGCCCGGTGTGCATGTCCTCGCTCTGGCGAGAGCAGAGACACCGCGGCTTCCACTCATGACAGGGCGCATAGCCCTTGCAATCGACGACATGATGAAAGATGCAAAGTGTTGACAACCGCGAGATCGCTCGAAAAGAAGTCAGGGGAAGGAAGAGTGAAAAGCAGGAAAAGTCGCCGGAGATGTGGGTGATCGCAGATCGTCGGAGTTGACCAGGTACTTATGGCCTCGGCCTGTTGTCTCGGCTGTACGATTCAAACGCAGAGGGTGACGCCCGGGCGAACTTTAGTCAATTGGCCTTGGACGGTTTCCAAAATGAAGGGGGGACGGACAGCAGATGGGAGGCTACGATCGACTTTAAGGAAGAGTCTAGGGGAAAGTATCAAGTCAGAGATGCGGTACGCCCTAGACCGTGAACCTCAAAGCCCATTCGAAGCCACGGTACCTGGCGGCTAGCGAACAGACACAGCGGGCGCTTCAGCCGAGGATATCCATCCCGCAGCGGGGGCAACCACCCATCCCCAGCTTCGCCGTCTGGGGGAAAGCCGATGGCGCAGCACTGGGAAAGGGACCAGGGGTCTCAGTCACTTACGTCAGGATCTCCCTCAAAAGGCGGGCATGTGATTCTAGCTGGTAGAGAAAGGCCGGTCCCGTCGGCCCAAAGAGCGGTGCCAAGGTGGCCCGAGTGAGTGGGTTCGGGGACGGAGACACCGGTGCCTCAGGTCCGAGCTGTGTACGCGGGGGAGGAGGGTCACGTGTAGTGACTTAGCTAAGCAGTCCAAAAAATAATCCAATGTAGGCGCGCCGAGAGCTTCAGCAGCCGTGACGACAGCAACTGGACGCCGTCGCCCACGATAACCGGTTGCCCGACATGGCCAGCACACTTTTCAGATCCCTCTTCGCTCCGGCGATGAGGCCCGCAACCTTCCCTCGCTCCGCATTTCTCCTCACACCGACTGCCGCCCCCTTCATTCGCTCCTTCTCCTCCACTCCTGTCCAGAATGCCACCATCATGCAGGTCTTGAGAGTTCGTCCCCCTTCTGCCCCGTCTGCCTCTCCTCTCCCCGGAAGCTCATGCTGATTTTTCTCAACCTACAGGGCTGCCACAAGAAGGGCAAGCGCGCCCGTCACGCCGTCTCCCCCGCCCTGTCCGATATCAACGCGCCCGCTCTCAAGGGCGTCTGCCTGAAGGTCGGTGTTGTCCGTCCGAAGAAGCCCAACTCCGGCCAGCGCAAGACCGCCCGTGTGCGTCTCTCCAACGGTCGTCACGTCACCGCCTACATCCCGGGTGAGGGCCACAACATCCAGCAGCACAGCGTCGTCCTCGTCCGCGGCGGCCGCAGTCAGGATTGTCCCGGTGTGCGATACCACCTCGTGCGTGGCGCCCTCGATCTCGGCGGTGTGGCGAACCGCGTCTCCTCTCGCTCCAAGTACGGTACGATGAAGCCCAAGAAGGCCACAGTGGGCTAAATATACACGGGGCTCGTTACGTGGCGTACGGAACATGGAAGCTGGGGGGGAAGCTCTTGGGGGAAATGGGTCAAGAGGCGTACGACTGGAATGGCATGCCCACGGGATGTACGATCTTACTGGACAGCCTTGCGACAAACCAGGACGTGCAGTGTACTACTATCACATTGTACAAAATTTCACAACATTCACGAAAGCAATTGGACACTGGACAAACACTAGCCGGCACTCCATTTGCTAATCTCTACAGAGCGAAAAAAGTGTCCAGAACCATTGACGCCGCTTCAAATTCCGTTGCCCAAGCTGCCCGATGCCTCTCATCGATGCAGGTAAACTCAATCGACGGCCTTAACCAAGGCCCCATTTGACATTTGTTGATACATGCTCACTTTTACCGCACACCGTGACGAACTTAATCCTGCTGGTTCTCATACCCTTCGGGCTTGTCCAAACCGTTGATTTCGAAGTAGCGACTCGTGCCTGGAGAGTGTCAGTGGTTTTCGTCTTTGGCTTGAAGTGGAGCAGGTCGACTTACAAGAGTAGCCCTTCCAGTCAAAGTTGTCCTTGGGATTGCAGTGGCAGCGCCTGTCAAGTCGGACCTTCTCGCCAGTGGGACAATGAGTGAAGGGAACGTGGTAGTAGGCAATGTCGTTGAAGAAGTGAATCTGGTCCTTGGGCAGCATGAGACTGGCAGCAATTGAGTGCACGGGAGCGTCGCCCCATCGCTCGTAGAAGAAACCGCCGTCCTGGTCAAGGGACTCGAAATAGTCGATGTACTGTTGAGAGCGGAGCCAGTTCAGGTCGCCAACTTCGAAGTTGGACCACTGGTGGAGGGTCAGCATACGGCATTCATGGCAATTCTTGTCAACTTACGAAATGGCAGTGGTTGTAGGTATCGCCACCGTCATCACTCAGGAAGCCCATTGAGTTGCCCTCTGCAATGTGCTCGGGGTGGTTCTTCATGAACTTCTTGGTGCTGTCCCAGAGCGTCGGAATGGTCTCGACGTACTCGTACAAGCTCAGGACGAAGCTGTACTTCTTGTTGTTCTCCTTCATGAAGCGGAAGGGATCGTAGTGAATATCGCAAAAGAGCTCGATGGAGGGCTCGACGCGCCAGTAGTAGTCGTAGTTCATCATGGCGGGCTGGCGAAAGAAAAAGCCAGACTCGAAACGGCACATGTGGCGGTAGCTCACAGAGTCGCCGTAGATGATCTTGCGCTGAGCCATGTCCTCGCGAACCTTGCGAGCCTTTTCCTGGTCAATCCACTCGGGGAAAGACCAATGCTCCTTGGGGATCTCGCCGTAGATCGTCTTGCCCGAGACAAGCGAGGTAGTGACCTTCTTAAAGGTGGCATCAAAAGGCTTGTCGTTCAGGAAAACCCAGTCGTAGTTGTAGCGGCGGTTAAAGCGGTCCTCAACCTGACGAATGGAGCGGGCAATGTCCCAGACGTCAGAGTTGCGGGCGAGGGTGACGAAGGTAGCATTCATGCGCGGGCCGGGTGCGATGCCGGACAGCTCGTCCCAGCCAGGTTCGTTCGGGGTCAAGGACATAGGCCAGTCCTTCGGGTTGTAGGCCTCGCCGACCTTGGGACGGTTTGCATCGGATTGGGGTGCCTGCTTTGGCTTATCGGCATCCTTGTTTTCGCCCTGCTGCTGTTGCTGCTGCTGTTGGCCGTTGGCGGGAGCGCCCGGCTTCGTGGAGGTGCCATCTTGAAGCCTTACACCCTCGTAGCTGGAATGGGAGATGAAGTAAAAAACGGCGAGGCCCTGCGCGATGATAATAATGTCAGCAAACTGTCGAAGCACGCGACGAAACGATTAAAGGCAATAGGGGTCGCTGGTATGCGAGAGATACAGCACCGCCCACGGGTCGGAGCTAGCCACGGTGCGCAAACAAGGGGATCGGCGGGATGTCAACTTACGAAGAAGGCGAAAAGAATGTATCGCACATATCGTGCGGAGCCCGTCGCCATCTTGACCGATATAACCAGGCCGACGATGGGAGCTCTAGTCAAGAAGGGAAGTAGTTTGAAGTAAAAGTGGGAAAGTGTGACGTTGTCCCCCCAAGATGAACGAGGACGGATAGTCAGATAATCAAAAGAGCGCGAGGGACGCAGGAAGAAATACAGAAAGATGGCTTCGAGGGAAAATGTCCGGAGGTGCTGGACAAGCAGCAGGCGCGCTAGCGACTACTGGTTCCGGGAGACCTGATGGACTTTCACAGGGTTCGGGGGGGTACGAATGCAGCGAGCGAGGTGCGCCCACCCCCGAGAAAGGGAGCGCTAGCTAGCAAGTACCGTACCGCGATGGAAGAAAGGGGGGTGGGGCGAAAGCTGGCCTAAACCCGGAAACTTTGAGCCCTGCGACTCAGGACGGCCTCCGGCGAGCCGAAGTATTCTCTGCCATGTGTTTTTTTGGGAAAGGGTACCTTGATCCAACAAGCAAACCACTGCTCAGGTAGGTAAGGTACCTACCTACCTATAAAGTCGGCAGGTGCTTCGGGTAGTAAACTCAATGCTCCATAGATTATCAGGTAGAGTGAGTTCCTTCTCATTTTACGCCAAACCCAAGAGCCGGCTGGACGCAAATCATTCCGATAGCCTTCAGGATATATCCCACTCAGCATACATACAGAAACCAGTTGGTGGTGGGGGAAATTAGAGCGCCGGTCTGATGCACGATGCACGATGCCGGCAAGCTTACGACTGAAGAGCACGCAAGCTGGAGAGGCGGAAGCGGCGACATGGATGCGGGCATGGCATTCCTCTGACAACTAAGTATCCTCCACGTACCTCTTGTCGCCTCACATATCTGGGTAGCTGCCGCGTATCCGTTCCCAGTTCTTGGGCTAAGGCAGTTCCCGGGGGGAGTTGTGGAGGGAGGCTGGAGCATGATTACTGAGAGAATCTGCTTCGCATCAGGCTGGGCCCTGGGAACGATTGAGGACAAGACACCGAGCTCGTTGCTTCTGCCTTTCCGTTTCAGCGCAAGCCAACCCCCTGTACGTCTTACTGACCCCTGACAGATCTGGCGGTCTCGCATAGATTGGCCAGATGTTCTGTGGCATTTTCGCACGTACGCAGAATCCATGGCAATTGAGGACTGCACTTCTGTCCCGCAAGGAGAAAAGTAGCCTTCAATAGCGTCCCACTCGCCGCTCGTATCCCGCCCGAGGGCCCATTGTCCCAAGGCACGAAGTACACTCGCCCAGTAATAACTGATCGTCGTGGGACTTACCGCAAAGGCTCGTGCGCCGAGAGAGTCAAGTACAACTTGCCTCGCCCGAAGCCGACTTCTCAGTCCGCAAACAATATATGCAAAGTTTTGCGGATATGCTGTCTTAGCAGTCCATGCGTAGCCACACTTGATGAGCCCCATCTTTTTTATTCGAGACTTGGCTGTCAAACTGTCCGCTGTCAGAAGTGCGCTATTACTCACCGTCTTGGTGCACTGAGCGCTTGGGTCCTCAAGCTCTCGTGTCCGCGGCGTCAATTCCAGAAACAGGTGCCTTATCTGGTACACTGCGTTGCGTTGGGAGCGTTCGAAATTAAACAACGCGTCCGTGTGTAAAATGCGTGCTGTTACAATTTAGCTACTTTTTTGCTAGTAGAATTAGGAATTATAGAACTGTTAATATTAAAATACCCTTAGGTTGCTATTGCTGTTGCTGTTGCTGTTGCCTGCTGCTTAAAGTGAAGCTATTTAGACTTTATATAAACTACCTACCCTTTAGTGCTAATTGCTACTTTGATTGCTGCAGGGGTTTGTCCCTAATTATTACTGTATACGACTTGAAGCCCTTTTATAGGGGAGAGGGATAATTAGCTTATAAGGCCTATAAAGCCTGCAAAGCCTGTAATACCCTTATCCTTGTCGTCTCTATCCTCTTTGTTGCTATTACTAGCTAATTAGACTAAATATTAGGCTGTTAATTAAATATTAGACTATTAATTAAATATAATACTAATAATAGCGCTAACGCTAGATAAGGATAAGTAAAAGAAGATAGTGTAGATATTAACATTAAAATANCCCTTAGGTTGCTATTGCTGTTGCTGTTGCTGTTGCTGTTGCCTGCTACTTAAAGTAAAGCTATTTAGACCCTATATAAACTACCTACCCTTTAGTACTAATTACTACTTTGATTACTGCAGGGGTTTATCCCTAATCATTACTGTATACAACTTAAAGCCCTTTTACAAGGGAGAGAGATAATTGGCCTGTAAGGCCTACAAAGCCTATAAAGCCTACAATACCCTTATCCTCGTCGTCTCTATCCTCTCTATTACTATTACTAGCTAATTAGACTAAATATTAGGCTGTTAATTAAATATTAGACTATTAATTAAATATAATACTAATAATAGCGCTAACGCTAGATAAGGATAAGTAAAGAAAGATAGTATAGATATTAACGTTAATAGAGAAGATAAATAATAAGGTGGCTACTTAGATAAAGTACTCTATTTAAACTGTAAGACGGTAGCAACGTTAATATAAAGTAACTAAGTAGGTAAAGAGATACCCTGTTATAAGGTATAGTTAGATAAAGCTAGAGATCTAGTAGCTTTACAAGCTATTAGAGCTTTTAGCGTATTATAAAAACCTTACTCTTAATAAGATAAACAATTTCCTATTTAAAATTAGTGCAGCTCCTTTCCATTTTTGATCTCCTGATGTGTATGACGCTATACCTACTATAGTTACAACATTTGTAGCTTTAGTAGCTAAAATATCTATATTAATATNTATAAGTCAAATCTTAGTAGGTAACTTAAAGCTATTAGTTAGACGTTAAAAAAGACTTATCTAATTACTACCTAATAAGATAAAGATCTTTAGCGCGCCTAATTATATTGTATACAAAGGTATAGCCTACAGTAGGTTATATTTATTAACAAGTCTAGTGTTAATAAGCGTACTAGCGCGCAAAGGATGGGATAGGCGCTGAAAGGTCTTAAGGCCTATTAAAAGACGATACTTAGGTAAGGGTAACGCTATTAGATCTTGCTAGCCCTTACCCTTAATAGTATTATTAACGTTGTAATATACCTAGGGATAACAAATAGTAATAGCTTCTTTACGTAGATATTATAGGGCTTATTACTAAAGTATACTACCTTTCCTATGCTAAAGTTAGTTGTTGTTATAGATAACGCAAGCTTCTATTACTTATAAGATATTAAGGAGGTATATA
>PUHP01000889.1:0-17884 GCA_006783085.1 Colletotrichum shisoi | reverse complement strand
ATATTACCTTACCTCTTAAACTCCTTCTACCTTTATTATTCCTTCTTTATAGGCTTAAATACCTAACTTTATACCTAAGCTACTTTTTTTCTAAATCTATATTTTTAGTTAACTATTTAGTCTCCTTAGTAGAATAAGTAGGTATTAGTTATTAAGGTAGTACTATAGCCTTAGAGACTTAAACTATTTTATTCTTAGTATACTATAGGTAATCCTATATTAAGTACCTTCTCTTATAGTACTAGAAGTAGTACTATATATCTTCCTTACTGGAGGAATTATATTTAAGAAGGGCCTTAACCTTCTAAGTCTTAATAGCGCCTATTATCTAAACATCCCTATNTTATTTAGTATACTATAGGTAATCCTATATTAAGTACCTTCTCTTATAGTACTAGAAGTAGTATTATATATCTTCCTTACTAGAGGAATTATAGTTAACAAAGGTCTTAACCTTCTAAGTCTTAATAGTACTTATTATTTAGATATCTCTATTATAATCTACTTAGTTAAGTACTAAGTATTTTAGTATATATAAGTTTATATAATTTAGCTTTTTTAATACTATTTAAACCTTGTTAAGCTAGCTATTATAATCTACTAGTAGGTTAACTACTATTAAGATTTTTTATAGACTAGGCTTTAAAGCTTCTTTAAAGAAAGTAATTTTTATATTATTAGCTTAGTTTTTTCTATCTACTTTAGTCAGAGTTTTCTCTTACTCTAGTAAGAAGTTAGAAAGTAACTAGTTTTCTCTCTAGTAAAAGGTTTATAGTAATGTAGTAGTATAGAACTAGGTATTTAGGTTCTTATATATATAGTTAAGGTATAATATAAAATTAGTAGGGTTATATATACTTTAGTTCTCTCCTAAGGCGTAGAAAGTAGTAACTACCTACTAGGGACTAGTTTCTAAGTAGGAGTTAATTAGGTACTAGACTTCTATATCTAACTTATAGAACTTCCTATCTATAGAGATCTTATCTTATATCTACTAGGCCTAGCTAGTATATTTACTTTTCTTACCTATAAACTTAAAAGGGTTAGGTAATAGCTTTTATTAAGAGGTAGTATTACTAGGGACTAATAGGGGATTACTAATAGTAGGTCTAAAGGTTATATTTTCTATTATAATAGTTAATTTAGATTATTTTAACAGCTTCTTAGTAAGCTTTATAACTCTCTGCTAGAGGGGGCTTACTATAGTATTAACTACCACTTAGATCTAGGCTTCTAATATATCTTAGAGGTTTTATATATCTATAGTATAAGTATATAGTAAATTAGTAGGGTACTAAAGAGATACTAGTAGGTTAGTAGAGTATAGATATATAAGAGGCGTAGCTATTATTAGTTAATAATAGGGGTACTTTAATTAAATATATCTATACTAAAGAGGGGAAGAAGGAAGAATCTATAGTCTAGCTACTCTCTAGGGGGTAAGCAGCGGCCTACTAGGTGGGTTGCTGCTGGCAGAAGGTTGTTCCGTGCGTAGGTTCCACCTATGCTTATCTTCTGTGGCAAAGCCTGTAACACTTAGTACTAAGATGTAGTAGATATATTAAAGTAAGCCTTAGGTTACTAAATTGAAATATATACTCTATAGGATTACTATATACTATATTTATTAATAGCGTTAGTACTTATTACATTAATTAGTTAAAGGTTCTAGCTTTAATCCTTCTAATAGAAGGTAAGAGTATTATTACTGTAAAGGGTTATAATCCCTCTATTAAAGATTATAAGTTTGTTAAAGGTTAATAGTTACTTAGGCTTTATAGTAAGTATAGCTTTCTTAAGCTTCTTATTCTCTATAGTTAAGAAGGGTAAATTTGTTAGTCCAATTATATTATCTATCTGTATACTAATAAAGGTAAAATTTAGGTTTTCTACTATTAATAATAGTAGGTAAGGATTATATGTTAAAGTCTTTATCTAAAGCTTCTTTTTATAATAGGTGTAGTAGGTTACCTACTAGTAAGGTCCTACCTCTACAATCTTATATAGTAGCCTAATAGTAATTATAATTATCCTAGGTAGATAGAGGTAGTAAATCTCTTTTAGTAGCTCTATTATAATTATCTTTCTTAAGGGGGTTACTAACTAGATATATACTTATATTGTATTATATCGCTAGAATAGAAATCTATTAAGTAGTGGTAAAGGTGTAAGAGTAAGGATAAGGTATTAACTTAATTATTATACTATTAGTAATTATATAAGAATATCCTTCTTCTTAAGGTTATTATAACGCTATATAAGTAACCTTAACTTCTTATATAAAGCCCTTATAGTTTTACTTTAAATCTTATTAACTAGCCTAGACTTAAAAAGTCTATAGTAGCTATAAATAACAGGGTTGTAGGTTTTAGATTAGAAGACCCCTTAGTTAATAAAGGCCTCTATTTCCTTCTTATGTAACTACTAGAAGGGGGGTCCTAGTGTAGTAATCTTACCTTCCTTTTATAGGTATATTAAAAGAGTTTAATTAGCATATTTGAGTTTAATTAGCATATTTGAGTTTAATTAGCATATTTAAGGTAAATTAGCCTATTAGATTATAGTACTAGTAATTCGTCTTCTTCTTAGCTAAGGTATTACTCTTTATAATATAGCTTTACTACTATTAATTAAAAGGTCTTTTATTAGTTATTAATTTTAATAGTAAAGTCCTTATTACTAGAGGTAAGTAAAATATAAGGTTCTTTTTATCCTATATTTATATACTAGGTCTATACTTTTAATTTGAATAGTAGTATATTTATGATAGAGGGATCTAGGCTATAATATGTAGAAAGAACCTTATTAACTTATCTCCTTACATAAAGTTATTTTACCTTCTCTATAGCTTTTATAATTATTACTATGTATTATAATACTTCTAGTAAAGGGGGTAAGTTATTAGTAATATATAAGTAGGTACTAAGGGTTAATAGTATAGAGATAAGGGTATTAAGGCTAGTAGTATTATTAATAGCCTTAACTACTAAATATAAGGCTATCTTATTAGGTATATCTAAGGACTCCTTCCTAATAATTCTAAATATATAGTAAAGGGTTATATAATACCTCTTAACCTTACTAATACTATAATAAGCTTTAATTAGGATAATCTGTATGTTAATATCTATTAATTATATAGATTATTTAAATTATTACTTGTAAAGTTATTCCTGGTATTACTTGTAAAGTTATTCCTGGTATTACTTATAAAGTTATTCCTAGTATTACTTATAATCTAATTAAGTAGGCTAATATATATAGTAATTTAATAGAGGTAAAAAGCTTTCTAGGTATACTTAGCTAATATATCCCTTACAAACTAGGCTACTATAAGGGCCATAGCTTTCTTAATTAATATATATAAATAGTACATTAGCTAATATGGTAAGTTAGCTACCTTCCTCTACCTTCGAACCTTTTATATAAGTTAATTTAACTATAATATATAAAGTTAAGTAAAACTACTTCTTGTCTTCTTCCTTATTACTATTCTAAACTACTTTACAGGTTTATATATTATATGTAGGCTTTTTATAATTACTATATTACCTTATATATAGTTTAGTACTTTCTACATAACCCTCCTTCTAAAGGTTCTTCTCTTCTTTAGTATTAATACTACCCTTTTTTACTTATAGTACCTCTACTTAAGTGGTATTAAGTAACTCTCTAAAATGTTATTAGGTTTTTTTACTTTTTAATACTTACTTAATTTAATACCTCTATTCCTGTATAAAACTTATAGTTCTTAGCCTTAATAATAGTAAGTTATAAGCTAACTTATTAATACCTTTTACTTATAAGTTAATTACTATATAATAAAGGTATTAGCAAGCTACTTTAATATATTTAAATATTCTTTTTAAGGAAGGTAGTACTCTATCTACTTTTTACTACTATAGTTAGTATTTTACATTATAAAAGCCTTAGCTACTTAGCTATAAGTTTAATAGTATTAGTATTTTTAGCTTAAAATCTAAGTAGAAAATAACTACTTTAAGGCTAAAAAGTAAAAAGCTTACTTATTTAAAAATAGCTTATATATATATATATATATATTTTAAGGTAAAGAATACTACTTTAAAGGTAGGAAATAAATTATTCTTAGTAATATATAAGATCGATATTTATATTATTTTCTTAATCTCTTTACTATATAAGTACTTTAATAAGCTAAAGTACTATATATTAAAAGGCTAAAGCTTATATAATAAATAAGAAAGTATATCTAAAGTAATAATACTTTATTTCTTATCGTATTTATTAAAGTTAGTTAATTTATTGCTATTATAATTATTAATAATTAAAAAGTCATAAAAACCGTTTATATAAGAGTTTATATATTAATTGAAGTATTTCAGTTAATATAAATATACTTTATAGCTAAATATTAGTAGTTAGTATATTAGGAGGGGATGTAATATTTATTTCTTATAATAATTTATAAAGGTAATACTTAGCTACTTATATATATACCTTAAATAATAAAAACTTATTTATAATTACTAAGCTACTTTATATAAAGCCTTCTTCTATAATTAAAACTTATAATAACGTTTATATATAATAGTATTCTTACTAAGAACTTAATCTTATTAAAATTATAAATATTATATCAGTATTTTATGCTTAGTAATTGTGTTTTATATAAGTATAAACTATCTTTATGTAATTATAAAATCTTTAGCTAAAGCTTTTTAATAGTTAATTTAATATTAAAATTATATTATTAATTTAAAGATATATTATGTAAAGTTCTCTATCTATTAGGGTTTTATATATATTTTGTCATGTAAATATAGAAGTTACTTAGCTATTTCTTATATATCTTTATATCATAGAAGAAACTTTTGATAAATTAATTTCATAACTTATTTAAGAATTACCTCTTCTTTAAATATAGTTACCTTTATTAAATTAAGTTATTGTTTAGGTTATATAACGCATTTAGTATATTCATCTTAGAGTATTTTTTAAGGGACTTTAAAGGTTTAGGCTACTTTTTAAATAAATATTATATGGTTATTTCTAATAGCCTAGAGGGTAAAAATAATATAACTTTTAATTAAGGTAGTTTATATAGTGACATATAGAGGAAAGTTAGTATAAAGGTAAAAGAGGTAGAAGGAAGGAAAAGTAGCTAACTTACTATATTAGCTAACTTACTATTTCCATATATTATATTAAAGCTAGGAATACCTTCAAGCTAGAAAACGTCAATTATAAAAGTATAGTTAAAGTTAATATTATCTTTAATTATAAATCTTAATCTAAAAAAGCTTTACTATTAATCCAGTAGTAGTAGTAATACTTTATTATCTACTTAATTACTAATATAGTAATATTATTACTAGATTAGTTAAGAAGTTCATAAAGTTAGTTAACTAAAGCGTAGCTAAATTATTAGCAAAGTTATTATAATTTAATATTAGTAAGGTAGTTAGTAGTAATTCCTTTATCTAAGCTTCTAATTAGTATTTATAATTAGCCTTATTTAAAAGTAACTAAGACTATTATATTACCTTGGTAAAGAATGGTACATATGTTATTAAATAGTACGCTTATTTTATTTATATCCCTTAGGTGTAGTAGAAAGGGGGTATTTAAAGGTACTAAATAAATAGCGTTAGTACTAAATATAGTAGGTATCTTAACATTACGAAGAGTAGTAATTAGGGGGCTCTTACTAAATTAGACTTTAATATCTTTATCTAGAGGGTTAATATAGACGCTAGGTAGTATATTATAAATTAAGGCTTTTACCTAGCCTTTACTAGCTGTTAATAATAAGAAAGTACCTATATTAAGTATAATACTCTAGAATACCTACCTTAAATAATGCTAAAAGATAAAGGTAGCTAAAGTAGTAGTACTATATTTAAAGTCTTCTTCTATTAACTAGTAATAAGCTAACTAATTAGTAAGGAAGTTATAAATTACGTTGCTATTAAGTAATAAAGTGGTAGAATATATAGTATAGATTTTCAAGGTGTTACTTTTAGTATTACTACCTTCCTAATCTATAAAAAAGTAGCTAATATCCTCTTTATTATTAATCACCTTAGTAAGTAGATCTTTACCTTTATATTATTAAATAAAGATATAAAAGGCTAAAGTTAAATGGTCTTTAATAGCCTTATTAGCTTTGTATATATTATAAGACTTCTTATACTCTTTAAGTATATAATTATTTAACTAATAGTTAGGCTTCTTATAGATAAATTATCTCTAAGTACTTCTACCCTATTAGTAGCCTTAGTTACTATAGTAATTAGACTAACTATTACTATTGTAGGTATAGTCTATAATACTTACTATAGGAGGGTTTAGGTTAATTAGGTATTATATTATAGCCTTATATAAGAATATTACTAGACCTTAGTAACAGCCTAGAGATAACCTAGCCGGGCCCTGCAGGCCTGTAGGCTACCCTACATTTCCCTACAGTTATAGATAAAACCCTTCCTATAGGCCTAGCCTATAAGAAAGAATAAGTTAAATTCTACATTATTACCTATACCTACGTTCCCTTTGTTATTAATTCCCTTTCTACTTAAGGCCTTATACTAGACTTCTTATAATTATTTAAATTTAGCTCCCTAGGAGAGACTAGCGCTAAAATTAATAATTAGAAGTACTTAATAATAGTTTTATAAAAGCCTACTACTACTACTGTAGATACATTAGCTAGTAATAAAAATCCTATATCTTTAACTTACATATTTACTATATCTAATATATCTACCTAGCTAGTAATAATAACCCTATTTATAATAAATCTCTAAGAGCTCTTTTAGTAGTAGGCTTACTTAATCTAGTTAGTTACTAATAGATTAATAATAATAAGCTCTATTACTATTGCTATTTAGTACTATAAATACCTACTCACCTATACCTATAGAACCCACTAGGAATATTATACTCCTACCTAGATAAGTAACTAGCTAATAGCTATAAAGAATAGCTACTAACTTTACCTATCTACTATAAATACTTAGTTTATTAAGTAGGCCTTATTAGAGGCGTCTTTAAGTATCTAGACTAACTAGGGAATCTACTAAGCTAGTGTAACTAATATAGATATTATATAGGTATCCTTCTTAGCGTTTGATTATTAATAGTATATTAACTTAAACCTCTGGAAGATTCTCCTATATAGTTAACTTTATAATCTTAAGTAAAACGCCTCTTAAGCGTCTAGCCCTTTATACTTCTTTACTAAATAGTCAGCTATGTATTAAGCTTTAAGCTCTACTTATAAGAAAAGTAGGCCCTTAGCCTTTTTATTTTTCTATACGCTACTACTAAGCTTATAGAGGGAGTTACTCTATTAGAAGTATACTAATTAAAGACCTAGAGCTATAGTAGTTATTATATAGTACCTATGGGATACTAAACTATCTAGATATATAGGTGTTAGCTAGGTTACTAAAGGATATTAAGATTCTATAGATATACTTATAGCTAAGGTAAAGTAACTATAGGTTACTAAGCTATTTTTATTATTAAGCTTATAAATATATAAGAAGTATAATAAGGCTAGCTATACCAGCTTATAATATTATAGTAGTAAGACTTATAGTATCTATAAGTAAAAGGGTTATATAGATAATGTCTATTATAATAGGCTAACTACTAGGGTATAAGCTATATATACTACCTTATATACTAAGATCTTAGAAGAGATAGACTTGTTAGATAATAAGTAAGAGACTATTTTTAAGTAGTTAATAAGGGATTATTAAGGCTATACCTACCTATCTAAGTTTTATTTCTTATAGCCTAGCTAGCCTTAAGTTGTTTTTATTTTCTATAGCCTAACTACCTATAGAGGGTTATATTTATTACCTATAAGCCTAATTAGCTATAGGTAGCCTAGGGCGTTATTAATATACTTAGGGTTAAGTTTAGTAAAAGCCTAGGCTATTATTAAAATAACCTAGGTTAAAGATAGTATACTAGGATAACTATAAGATATTTAATTTATTTTATTTTATTAATAGATAACTTAGGGGCTAAGTCTAAGAAAGTGGGGGATAATTACAAAGATATTACTAGGCCTTAGTAATAGCCTAGAGATAACCTAGCCTAGCCCTATAGACCTATAGGCTACCCTACATTTCCCTATAGTCACAGATAAAACCCTTCCTACAGGCCTAGCCTATAGGAAAGAATAAGTTAAATGCTACATTATTACCTATACCTACGTTCCCTTTGTTATTAATTCCCTTCCTAGATAAGGCCTTATACTAGACTTCTTATACCTTATAGTAGTAGGAAGTACTAATTATATTATAAATAATTATAAAGTTCTTTATATACAGATAGTAGGTTAAGAGGATAGATCGAAGCTTCTTTTATACTATAGTATATATTAAGTAATTAATTCTAGTAGGTATTAGCTAAGATGTTAATCTTAAAAGCCTTATAGAGGGTATACAGCTTTATAAATAGAAGCTTTAAGGCCTATATCTTTAATTTATCTATATTACTTTTTATAACTAACTAGAAGGTTATTTCTTACTATTCTAATATGTATATTTACTTCCTTTCCTTAGCGTTAAAGTAGTCTTTTATTTTTATATAGAGGGTAGCTAAGGGGAGCATTTTAGGTATATTATATATGTAGCTATAGTATTAATCTAGTACATTAGTTATAAGTATAATTAAGAAGGTACTAGAAGCCTACTTTTATAGTAGCTTTACTTTTAAGTATTTATTATAAAAGATAAGTAACTTTAACTATATTAAACATATTATATAGCTTACCTCTATATTTAATCTTAGAGGTATAAAGCTTAGTAACATTAGTAAGTTAGTAGGTAGATAAGCTAAATAGGGTTATACCTCCCTAATTACTAGGTTTTTACTTACTAGTTAGTTAGGTAACTATAAGTAGTAGAGGGTTATAAATAGAGGTAAGAGTATTCATAAGGCCTAAGGTATCTAGGTTACTAACTAATAAAGGGGTACTTTTTAATCTAAAGTTAATAAATTAGTTAGATTATTTAACTTAGTAAATCAGTTAGTAAGTATTCATTTATTAGGCCTTCTATATATAATACTTTTAAGGAAGAAAGGTTTATTATCTAATAGGCGTTTAAAGGTCTGTACGTTACCTATCATATTAATCTTTTTATTAGACTATAAGTAGAATTTGTTACGTTAAAGGGCTTTTTATATCTCTTTAGGGCTTCCTTCTTACCTTATCTAATATAGATACCTTAATTATAGAGGTAGGTATAGAGGTAGTTATAGACTACTAAAGTAAGGCTTTTAAACTACTTTTTACTCTAGGCCTTAAATTTAACTTAGAAGGTAACATATAAGGCTAGCCTATTAATTAGATTTTATTAGAATGCCGATAAGATTATTAATAGGAAAGTAGAGACGTTAGCCTAGCTAGGCTAATTAGGCTATGCAGATCTACCTCTATTGAAGTAGGTCTGCTAGGTAGCTATATTACTATCTTTCTCCTTCCTTCCCTTTACTTTAGATCCTCTCTTTAACATACTAGAATCTATAAATAACCTTATACTTACGTTATAAAGCGTCTGTTCACTTAAGCAACCCGTAGTACTAATATTACCTTTTATAATAAAAAAAGGCTTACTATATTATATTAAAAGAAATAGAATAAAATAGCTAGTAGTACTTAATAATAAAATCTGTATAGTTATAAAGGTAGTATATCATAACTATAAATACTTTAGATAGTAGTAGGTAATATGTATACTAAAAAGTTTTAACTTTTACTAGATATCAAAATATATTAAAAACTATATTAAATAGTACCTAAAATACCTTAAGAATGTAACTAATTAGATAAAACTACTAGGTAAACGATAACTAATCTCTATACTACTAAAACAATTTACTATAATAACTATAAACTTTATTGTCATTATACTACCTCTTAAGTTTATAATAAACTTATTTTAGTAGCTAGAGTTAAAACTAGTAAAAGAATTTAATACTATAATAGTTAATATATATAAAAGTAGTAAAAAGGTTATACTTATCCTAAGGTATGCTATATATACTACTCAAGACTAGGTTATACTACTTCTATATAAGCTATAGCTTTATAACCAAAGTCTACTAATTTACATAATATTAAATTATAACTTAAAATTCCTTTCTTGAATTTAGTAAACCTTATAGAACTTACTAGAAGTAAAATTAGCTATATTAATAGTATGCTATCTATAAATGGATAGTATGACTAAAAGATAAAACTAAGAAATAGAGATTATGTTATATTACTTTATATCTACTTTAGATATACTATAGCTAGAAGTTATACCTATATTATTATACTAGTTTAATTAGGTATACATAAGTATACTAAATAGATTACTTAATAGGTATACCGTTAGGTTCTAACCCCTTATAGTAGTAGATATTCTTAATATAAATATAATACTAATAATATTAAAAATACTATAAATTACCTAGGAAATCTATAGTTAGGAAGCTAAGATACTAGATACCCTCGAAGCAGTAGCTATAAAGATTAGATATAATAAAACTAAGATACTAGTAGTACTTAAGTATAAATATAAAGTCTATATTAAGCTATAAATAGAATATAACCTACTAGGAAAACTATACTAAAAATAGTCTTAGTAGTAAGCTAAAACTTTTACTACTATTTAAAAACTTAAATAACTAGTATATAGACTAGATTTCTTAATCATATAAGGAATATATCCTATAGTATCTATGGCATAACTAAAAGTAGTACTAAAGGGATAAGATCTATATTACTAATAAATACTAAGACTAAGCTTTATATATATTAGGGGTAATAAGAATAAATAGAAGTCATATAAGATTAAGAAAATGATAAAACAGTAAATAATATAGTATACTAGAAAACTATTAATTAAATACCTTGTTAAATAAAAAGGTTATAACACCAAGGATAATATGTAGTACAAGTAGGATATCTTTACATAAAACATAAGTAATTTAGTATATACGTTTAAGTAGTAGAAGCCTATAAAACTAGTAGAAATGACTAACTCTAAGATTACTAAGTAATAAATAATTAAAATAAGACTAATAAAGAGTAGGCTATTAATTCTAAATAACACCCTACTAATAGAACCCCTATAAGCTAACGCCTTATAAGTAAGGTTCTAGATAATACTACTATAATAAAAGCTAGATATATATAAATATTATAACTATAAGTAAACAAAAGAGTAAAGTAATAATAACATTAATATTTATAGATATTATATAGGAAGGAGTACCTAAAGTTATAACCTATAATTCTAGGTCTTTCCCTATCTATCTTATAATAGCTACCTCCTATATCTAACTCTAAGTTTCTATCTTTAAACCTCTACCCTTCTTACTTACCTTTACTTTTACTTATACTTATTAGCTTTATTTATGTATAAAAGCTATTACCTATTTCTTTTTACTCTTAACTTATATTACCCCTTCTTCCCCCTAAACACTGTTATATTATCCCCTCTTCTTCTCTGTAATACTATTAACATAATAAATAACATCTAAAAAAGTACGTAAATGAGACATAAGTATAATAAATAACTTAATATCTATAAGTATTCTATAAATGTAGAATATATTATTAATAAATCTGTAGAGGGCGTAGATTACACTAAACCTATAACCTTATCTAGTATTATAAGCTATAAACTTAACTATTGAATAAGAAAAGATTAAAGCGCCTCTATTATATATAGTAATATCTACTACTAACTAATTAAGAGTATAACTATAAAACTCTTATTGATTATTATAATTAAAGCTTATAATTATATCAACCTTATAAGAAAGGTTACTTTATCTTTAATAAAGAGGTTTGTAGATAAGAAACTACTTAGCGACAAAAATATTAATTTCTATATCTACGCTAAGATTTAAACCCTATAGAACTTATTATATACACCTACTAGAAAGTTAAAAGAACTATATATAAAAAAACTAAGCTACTAAAGAAAAGAGGTTAGTATAATCTCTAGAATCACTTATATTCAAGAAAAAAAGTAAAAGTAAATCCCCTTAATTAAGGGTAGTAAAGTAGTTATAATACTTAACTAATAGTACTAATAAGAAAATAAGTTAAATAATAACTAAAATAAGAGATCAAAGTATCTTCTTATAGCTATAATAAAAAGTAAAGTGTAATAATTATATATACTAAAGTAACTTAATAATAGTATTAGCCCCGTTATTGTAAATAAGAAAGATATAATTAACACCTCTTACCCTCTTTATAAGGAGGAAAATACCTTTTATAATAATATTAAAACCCTCTAGTACTATTAAAATATAATAAAATATAGTAATAGAGACTATAATATATATATATATAGTAAGTTGCCTTTTATAGTAAGTACCTACCCTCTAGCTATTTATATAAGTTAATTAAGTAGTGTTATATAAAATTGATTAAAACTACATATTATCCTCTTTTTTAGAAGGTTTGTGGACTACTTAACATATTTGTAAATTGTATTTAGTCTTTTAAAAATTACTATATTATTACCTGTATAGTTTACCCCCCTGTATATAAGCCTTCTTTTAATATATATTTTTACCTCTAATATTAATAACCTTCTTTTTTACCTAGATTATCTCTACTTTAGCTATATTAAAGAACTAGTTAAGATGTAGTTAGGTTTCTTTAGCCTTCTAATACTTACTTAGTATCTTATTTACTATATAAAGCGAGTTTATATACCAATTTACTAATACTTTTAGCTTATAAGTTAACTACTTTATATAAATAAGTTAGTAAGTTATATTAATATCTAGTAATTCTTTTCTTAAGTAATATAAAGCTTTATATAGTATAATATACTATAGTTAATACTTTTAAGTTTTAAAAGCCTTAGCTACTTAAGTATAAGTTAAATAGTATTTATTAGTATTATAAGTTACTTAAGTAAACAAACGCTGTATAACGTAGGTATAAGGTTATTTATAGATTCTAGGGTACAGAAGAGAGGATTTAAAGTAAAGGGAAGGAAGGAGGAAGGCTACAATGTAGCTACCTAGCAAACCTACTTTAACAAAAGTAGACCTATATAATCTAATTAGCCTAGCTAAGCTAAGGTCTCTGCTTTCTTATTAATAATCTAATTAGCATTCTAATACTAGTAGTCTTTTAATTATTACTACTAGTATTATTAGATTATACCTGAATCTATACATAAAGCTATAAAATACTTATTTTACTATAATATAGTAAAAAATATAATAAAAGTAAAAGTATAATGCCTTTACTAGGCTAGAATAACTACATAGCTAATTAGCTAATTATAGCTAATTAATCTAGTTTATAAAGTAAATACTTTATTACCATCCTTATCTTTAAACCTTATAAAATCCTCCTTTCACCTATTACTTTTATATAACCTATCCTTCTATTTATATATTAATTTTATTATTACTTGTAAGGCCCTCAAGGCCCTTGTTTAGTAATACCTTTAGAAAGGCGTTCGTAAGATTATTACTACTATGAATCTATTATACTTTATAAAGCTTATATTACTTATATTATTACTAGAGTATTAAAATATTAATTATTAACCTCTTTTTCTTTATTATACCCAGCTTTGTAAGGTATTTATATAATAAGTAGAATTTAGTATAGATAATTATAAGGATAGAGGGAAGACTTAGTTAATTAGTAATTATCCTTAAGGTAGTACTAATTATATAAGCCATATTAATATTTATAACTATACTATATACCTTAGAGGCTAGTATACTATATATTATGGGTTTTAACTTTATAGAGGAGAAATAGATAATATTTCTAGTAATTATAGAGGTATTATTATCTATTTATTACTTATTAGTAAGGACAATAATAAATTTAAGATAGGATATAAAGTTAATATTATTTATAAAAGACCTATTAATAAAGATAAAGAGCTTTATAGTAGGTAGATTAATAAGTATAGAAGTAAGGCTATAATCTAGGTAGTTTATCTACTATTTAGAGTATTAATTAAGGTTCTTATAATTATTAATTAAAGGGTCTTAATATTAAGCTATAGATAAAAGGTTAAAGTAGGCTTTAGGTTACTAAATCAATATAATACATATACTATAAGCCTGTTATTTAATGTATTTCTACTTTATATTAAGACTATTAATTAAGATAAAGGTAAGTTTATGACTCTACCCTTTCTAGTAGAGAGTAAAGGTATTCCTATCTATTAGGCTTAAAGTACTACTATTAAAGGTAAGGTAATTAGATATAGTAAGAACCTCTTTTATCTTTACTATAAAGACTACCTTTTTAAGTTACTCTTCCTCCTTATATAAGAAGGCTTTATCTAATAGGCTAAGGGTATTATTAGTTTACATACTAATAATCCTAAAACTATTACTTTTCTTAGAGGAGATTAGAAGGTAGAAGCTGAATAATAAAGTCTTTATCTAGAGATTCTTTCTATAATAGCTAAATTATATTACTTACTAGTATATACCTACCTCTATAATACTATATAAGGGTTTAAAGATAGTTATAATAGTACTAGCTAAGTATTTATGGTAGATCTAAGGTAGTAGATAAGTAAAAATAACCTTATTTAAGGTAGTTTATAATTTAATATATACCTATATAATATTATAAATTTAACTAAAGTAATCAGTCCTAATAAGTATAGAATTAAAAGTAAAGATTAGTTATTAACTTACTTTTTAGATTATAGGTAATTATATAAATATTATCACCTTACTATAATTATTATAGCCTAAGATTATGAATTATAATTTTTTATATAGCGTAGTGGTTTTATTCTTAATCTTATCAATAATTTATAATTTAATTTTAATTCTACTATACTTACCGTTATTATATAATATACATCTAAATATACTATAGTTAATAAGAGAATTAACCTCTTGCGTTATTAACTACTTAAAATAGGTATTAGCAGTAGTAATAATCTCTTTTTTATGTAGCGTTATATTAAGCTTAAGATCTACTTACTTTTTACTTATAAGGATAGTATTTATAGTATTATCCTTAAGGGTATTATTATTAATAAGGTTAGAAAAGGCATCCCTATGTAGCCTACCTTATTACGTTATTAGGCTGGTTATAATAATAATCTTATCTAGGATATCTTTAGGAAGGGGATCTATTTTATCCCTCTTATTATACCCTTAAGGGCTCTCTTTATTAGTATAGACGTTATTATTATACTTATAATTAGGGATGTAATTATTATACTTATAGGTAAGAATGTTATTATTATACTTATAGGTATTATAGAGGTAAGGTTTAATAATAGTTAATTAAAAGGACTTTTAGCTATAAGGTATTTTAAAAGTATAAGTCTTACTATTAATAGCAATAAGTCTAAAAGGCCTTTACTATCCCTTTTTCTTATACTATATATAAACCTTTAATTAAAGTAGAAGGTTTAGCATTAGTAATATATTTAAGCTATTTTTTATAGCTAGCGCCTTAGTTACCTAATAGGCTACATAAAGGTATTTGATTTAATTAGTAGCCTATGAAATAGCTTTAGTATATTAAGTAATCTTAAGTAAAGGAGGAGGGTATAATTTAAGAATAAAAAATGTGGGGATAATACTATTTAGGCTAGTAGTATTATGGAAAGCATTGATAGCTATTTAGAGCGCTAGATTTAAGTTAGTATTTAGGTCTTTAGCCTTATTAATCTTATATATATAATATAAAGAGGTATCATGTCTTTTAACCTTTTTAGTACTATTATAAGCCTAAATAAAGGCTTCTTTAATAGAGATTAATGTACCCTTAGCTAATTAATAGAATATATTAAATTAGAAATTTATACCTAGATTAGTAATAATATAATTTAGTAGTCCTTAATAGACGCTAATCTAGTATATCTAAAGAGCTTCTTATATATAATAAGTAGAGAGGTTTTTTAGAAACTATACTACATTAAAGAATATAGTAGTATTCATAATATAAAGAATAAAGTAGTCACCTTTAATATATATAATATTAATAATAACTTTAAAGTTAAAGTAATAATTATTATAAAGAGTAAATTTAAACTATAAGTGGTTAAGGTATAAAGTTAATAGTAGTAGTAAACCTTAATTGATCCTTTAAGTGATTCTCTTTTAATTAGGTAGCTAGTATACTAAAGTAATTTTTAAAGCTAACTAAGAGAAGGATAGCTAAATTAAAAATAAAGGTATTATAATTTACTTTCTATATAGTTATTATTAGAGAGGAACTACCTCTTTTAATACTTAAGAAGTATTTAAGAGTGACCTTATTTTATATAATAGGTATAATAGTATTACCTTAATAGAGGATATCATAGAGGTTATTGAATTAAATACTAAGTTAATCTATATTTTTAAGGTAGAAAAGAAAAGAACTATTTAATAAAAAAATATAAAAAGGCATTTTACTAATTAGGCTTAAGATAGTAATAATACTTAGAGATATAAATTATTAGAATATTAATTGAATTATTAATAAGAAAGTAGAGATGTTAGCCTAGCTAGGCTAATTAGATTATATAGACCTACCTCTATTAAAGTAGGTCTGCTAGGTAGCTATATTATGGCTTTCTTCCTTCCTTTCCTTTACTTTAGATCCTCTCTTCTATATACCTAGAATCTATAAATAACCTTATACCTACATTATAAGGTGTTTGTTTACTTAAGTAACATATAATATTAATAAATACCTTTACTTTTAAAGGCTATTATAGCCTTTCAAGTCTTTTAATTATTACTACTAGTACTATTAAATTATATTTAAATCTACCTTTAAAGTAATAAAATACGTATTTTACTATAGTATAGTAAAAAACATAATAAAAGTAAAAGTATAATACTTTTACTAAGCTAGAATAACTATGTAGCTAATTAGCTAATTATAGCTAATTAATTTAGTTTACAAAGTAAATACTTTATTACTATCCCTATCCTTATACCTTACATAAATCCTTTTTTTTATCTATTACCTTTATATAACCTATTCCTCTATTTATATATTAATATTATTATTACTTAAAGGCCTTTAAAGGCCTAGATTAGTAATACCTTCATAAAGGCGTTAATAAGGTTATTACTACTACTGATCTATTATACCTTATAGAGCTTACATTACTTATATAATTACTAAAGTACTATAGTATTAATTATTAACCTCTTTTCCTTTATTATACCTAGCTTTATAAGGTATTTATATAATAAATAAGAGTTAGTATAGATAATTATAAGAATAGGGGGAAGACTTAGTTAATTAGTAATTATCCTTAAAGTGGTACTAATTATATAGGCTATATTAATACCGACAACTATACTATATACCTTAGAGGCTAGTATACTACGCATTATGTGTTTTAACTTTATAGAGGAGAAATAAATGATATTTATAGTAATTATAAAGATATAATTATTTACTTACTTCTTATTAGTAAGAATAATAATAAATCTAAGCTAGGATATAAAGTTAATGTTATTTATACAGGATTTATTAATAAAGATAAAGAGCTTTATAGTAGAGAGGTTAGTAAGTATAAAAGTAAGGCTATAATCTAAGTAGTTTATTTACTATTTAAGGTATTAGTTAAGGTTTTTATAATTATCAATTAAAGAGTTTTAGTATTAAGCTATAAATAAACGGTTAAATAAAGTAGGCTTTAGGTTAGTAAATTAATATAATATGCGTACTACAGGCCTATTACTTAAGATACTTCTACTTTACGTTAGGACTATTAATTAAGATAAAAGTAAGTTTATTACCCTACCCTTTCTAATAAAAGCTAAAGGTATTCCTACCTATTAGGCTTAAAGTACTACTATTAAAGGTAAGGGGATTAGATATAGTAAAGACCTCTTTTACCTTTACTATAAAGGCTACCTTCTT
>PUHP01000888.1:0-16129 GCA_006783085.1 Colletotrichum shisoi | reverse complement strand
CCCCCCCCCCCTACACCAATTCACAATCACAACAACGTTGCTTGCAACAAGAACAATGACTTGAGAACTTTTCATTTACTTAACCACTAGGACGTTTTCCAAGATTTGGTGAAAAGCAAATCCCCTTGACCATGACTGAGTACAAAGCCTCCAGGCTCTTTCACGTTACCGTCGTGCTTTCTTACATATCCTCTGCTTCTTCTTTGGTTGGCTTCTCCGTGCAGACAAACGCGACTGCCGAGCCTCAGGGCCGACCAGTGGTCCCGACCAGTGTTTTCATCAGGATGGCAATCTGTCAGCCCTGTCAATATATGCCATTAAGATGGATTAAATTTCCACTTACGCCACATCTTCTTACACGTTGCTAGACTTGTTACTCTCTTATGAACCGGATTGAGATTTTCGAGCCCGCTGGATCCCACTAGCCCATCTTCTGTTAGTATATCGTTGCTAGTAAGTCATTTTGGGTCAACACTTGCGCAAAACCCTCTTGGTTATTGTTACGTTTGACGACTCTTTGTTTCATGATCATCATGATCGGATTGCTGATCATGACTAGATCATGATGGACGCCCCCGCCCCCGCCCCCACCGCCGCCCATTCCGCCGCCCTCACCACCGCCGCCCATTCCATTACCGCCCATGCCGCCGCCGTTTCCTGGTCCTGGAATCATTGCGCCAGGGTCAGGCTGCACCGCCATTCCCTGGTTTTGCCCCCCCATCACGCCGCCTTTTGCATATGGCGCCTTGCGTCCTAATCTTTGCATCCGCACTGGACCCATCATTTCGGGAGGCACGGCCATTCCCTGGTTCTGTCCACCCATCACGCCGCCTTTGATCATAATAGGCCCCATTATGACCATACGAGGCGCCATATACCCTTCGTCTCGTGCGAGAACTTCACCCCGTGCAAGAATAGCTGTCGACAGCAACAATAGTAAGATAGAAACGAGCATTGCTGAAAGTCGTGTTTTGAATCAGGAGAATACCAGCAGACGTTTGGTGCATTTGCATTTGGGGATAACAAGGTTCTAATACCCTTTATCCAAAGGGCCACGGGTCGCCCGATCGCAGGCTGTAGATGTAGTGATTTCGCTGGCGACCTTTTGGAAAGTTTTGGAAAGTTGTGTTTATCAACCAAATTAGCAGCGTGATGGAATCGGGACGTGGGACAGCAAAAGCTTGAGGCGGCAATTGCATCGTCAGTTTTGACTACAGTTCTGTTGTCGTAGGTTCTAAATCCATGACTGGTATGTTTTGCAGGGTTGGGCCGAGTAGCTCAGCCCTTGTCAAAACGTTGAGTGCACTAGAATAAACGAAGGTTATTGCTGAACGTAGTTTAGTCGGTGATTTCAGAGAGCTAATAAGCGAAGCTTTCAGGATAGCTTCGAAAGGCTACATGGTATGTATGCGGCCAGAGGTTTTTTTCTTTTTTCTTTTTGCGCCCCTTGTCGGATATCTTCTAGCCGCTCCCACAATTAACCCCCTACCAACTTAGGCTCAGCCAATGTTTGCGATACTCTCGGCCGCCTGCTGGGTTGTAAGCCGATTTTTCCCTCCTACGAAATATTTATGCGGTGTCACCCTCCTGCTATAATATTTCCTAAATGGACGCAAGTCTGCCACAGTGGCATAGGAGGATTCCCCTCGATCCAGTTCACGCCGGCAACGGCATCTTGCACCGCATTTTATAACGCCTCCGCATATCACTAAAATGCATATCAGCAAATTTTTTAGCGCGGTGATTTGCCCCGGACAGATGTTCTGTCTCGAACCATTCACTTTGCAGGTGCCAGCCGCTGGACAACAAGATGTTCACGAATATGGTGCCAGCAAGTGTGATGATGGACTGTGCTCTCCTTAAGGGCAGCCCGACTTCAATCTCTACACTCTCCGGCATAACATCTCATCTGATCAGCAATCCGTATGTGTTTCGTCGGACAATCGCACACAGAAATATTGCGTGTTTGCAGAGCCGCAGTTCGATCACGGAAAGGGCATAATCGTGATAACGACCCCTGAGCGAGCTTATCGAACGTACAAGACCATTGCGTCTACGCCAAACCATCTCAGCTCAACTCGCGAGCCATTGTTCAGAACCAAAGCTAGCGGGCGCAAAGGTCGAGGCATATTTGCCAACAGCCCCATTCCCGCAGGCAGTCTCGTCACTCAAGAGTCGCCAATCATGTTGATAGATTGGGATGGTCTTGAAGACTTCTCATCCGAAGAACTTCAGAATGCGCTTCTAGAGTCCGCTGTCGAAAAACTACCAAAGACTACACGTCAAACGGTTTTGGAGCTCTACGGAGGGACAGAGAATACCTACAAGAAAAGGATGACGATTAATGGTTATTCGGTCTCTAATGAGCCTGCAGAAGACAAGAAAGAGTCGGATGATGGAGTAGATCGCGGCATGGTCGCCGTGCATGCAAATATATCTGTGAGTTCGTTGCATTGGAGAGGCAGCTGCTACGTGCCGGACCTACTACTAACGGAACAGCAGAAAATCAACCACAGCTGTCGCCCTAATGCAGTGCCTCAATGGGACTGGGATCTGCTTGCGCACAAGTTGCACGCAGTCCGCGATATTGCTGCTGGGGAGGAGATCACCATGTCCTATTTTGATACCTTACAAACGCGGCTAGAGCGTCAACAGTACACACAAGACAACCTTGGCTTCGAATGCGCCTGTAGCCAATGCAAGATCGCAGGCCATCTTGCAAACTTGTCTGACGATCGAATCAACGAGATTCGGCTGTTGGAAGAGTATTTAGAAAACAGGCAAATCGCACCGGCCGAACCAACGGCAATGGCCGACCTGCTAGTGAGTCTGTACGAGCAAGAGGGTCTGGAATCTGTTATTGGTAGAGCATACGCAATTGCTGCTCGCGAATGGAACGGTGTAGGCCACGAGTACCAAGCGCGCTCATGGGCCTATCGGAGTGTCAAGGCTGCTCTGATCAGTAGTCCAGAAACAAGATGGGACGATGATCTGGAGGATATGGAGGCGTTGCTGGACGGGGCAAGAAAGCATTGGTCCTGGAAATACCGAGTACGTCAGTAGGGGAAAACGCTACGAACTCCTCCGCTCGCGAATCGCCAACCCGACATGTCCGCAGCACATTGGTCAGGATCTTGCCCTCTGGGATAGTGAATGAACAGTTTGTTGGATCGACTGAAGAAACCAGTCATCGAGCGCTCAGGAACCATGCAATCACTAACGATCGGTGCTGAAAGTGGTGGCTAAACTTGTCGCATTTGCATTGGGCGATAGGTTGCGTCGACGCGGCAGGAGGTGTAGCCGCTGACGGGGGAACGCGGCGGAGCCGGAGGAAGTCCCCGGAGCCGTAGTCGGCGGCGCCGGTGCGGGGTGCAGATGTCACGGCAGCCGCTGCGGCGGTGGTGAGAGTGACCGAGTCCTGAAAGTTCCAGCTAAAGATTGGAAGTACCACTGCTTGGGAATCGGACTCAGCCTGGACACCCCTACCGGCTCGAGTTGCTTGGTAACACAGTCGAAAAGAAGAAAAAAAGAAGAAAAAAGAGGGCAACAAAAAACCTCGTCCGATGGCTTCCGCATCACAATATGTGTAGACCCAACAAGAAACACACATTGCCCTTTGCTACAGGGTAATGTCTTTGTCTTTAAGGCGCATGCGCATGCTACGGCCTGAGTCATCGGCAAAAAAAAAACCAAAAAAAAAACACCACCCTTCTAACCACAAACTTACCCCCGGCGAACGGTCTGAGTCTTTCTCGTGTAAGTCGGTATTTCCATTCGTAGCTCGGCATTTTCACTCTCCGGGCACGGCCGACCAATCAAGCTGTCTCCGTCCTCGGCGTATGGCGGGCGAGACGGTCCTTTGACGCACAAATCCCGACGACACATCTCGGGGTTAACCGACATCCATCCCCGCTGCCCTTTCGTGTCGTCAGCTTCCCCGTCTGCTTCTTCCTCGACAACACAGCTTTCCTTATCTGATCATCTGATAAGTGTGATCTCTGACCATATCCTTCTCAAGGTTATCATCTCCCTTCAAGTCTCGGAATAGGCACCAGCAATTCCTACAACTGGGCCCAAGCAACAGGGGGTGAGTGAGGGTGGAGGAAACTCGAGCTCAAAACAAAAAGGCCGAGCTGCCCACACCACACCCACAGACTTCATATCAAACCGGCCCCCTCCCAAATCCGCCAAAACCCCTTTGTCAAGATCCTCATAACTGACCGATATGGACATTTCGGGAAATCTGCCCCAGCCATCGGTGCACAAGAAGCGGCGGAGGCCCGCCTTGGCATGCGAGCAGTGCCGCCGGCGCAAAGTCCGATGCGACAGAAACCTCCCCTGCAGCACCTGCGTCCGCTCCAAGCACGCCCTCTGCACCTACGCCTCACATGCCAAGTCGGCATCGCGGAAGAGTCCGGAGCATGGCGCTGAAGTGCCCGCTGATTCCGTGGCGCTGGCTCTCAGATATCCCGAGCCCATTCTCCCCGCATTCCAACCCTTGTCCCCGCCGTCGAGGCGCTCGGGGGCTGCTTCGTCCGTGGCCAGGACCCAGGCTGATCATCGTTCCCGAATACGGCTGGCCGAGACCCCCGAGGGAAACCCCCTTTTTGTACCGACCCCCAGTTCCGGCGAGCACTCGGGCCCGGCGGACTTTGGGACGTGGCAGCCCGTCAGCGGCCCTTGGGCTTCTGTTGCTGCTACGACCAGTGTTCGTGCGGATACGGCGTCGACGCCCGGGAGTTGCCCCGGCTCTTCGTCCACCGTCAACTCTCTCATGGAAAGGGTGAAGCAACTGGAGCAGCAGCTGTCGGACCTAACCGTGAGAAACAAAGGTGGAGGCGGTGATGCGGCGGCGGCGCCCGAGTGCGTTTCTGTCCCACGCGAAGGGCTGAGGTACAGTCGGGGTTGCGTTAGTAAGACTCGTTACTTTGTCCAGAGTCACTGGATGAATGCCGCCGACGCTGTAAGTATCTTTATATCTTCGCAGTGCCTCTTCTCTGTCTGTCAAGTTCACTTTCATCGTTTACTCGTCCTCATCACTTTGTACTCATCATCGTCATCCCACTTACAAACATTTCATCAGCTCTACCGCCTGGTCAACTTCGCGAAAAAGTTTGAGGGCCGGAAGAATTCTCAACTCTATGCCGACCTCGAGAAGTGCAAGAAGCTGACACGCGTCATCAAGGCCCGCCGCACCCCCTCCTTCGCCTCCATCACCACCGGCCAGAACATGCCGTCCCGCGAGCTGGCCGACGCGCTCGTCGACATCTACCTCCGCACCTTCGAGTCCGTCCACCGCATCGTCCACATCCCGACCTTCAGGGCCGACTACGAGCGGTACTGGCAGAACCCAGCCGAGGCGACCGAGACCTTCGTCATCCTGCTGCAGCTGTGCATGGGCATCGGCGCCGCCATGTACGACGAACGCTTCACCCTCCGCACCCTCGCCATCCGGTGGTTCTGGGAGGGCATGTTCTGGCTCATCACGCCCTGCGAGAAGTCCAAGATGACCGTCAACGGTCTGCAGATCCGCTGTCTGATGCACTTCCTGCGGCACACCGCCAACATCAGCTGCGACCTCTCGTGGATCGGCGCCGGCGCCCTCGTCCGGACCGCCATGTACATGGGCCTGCACCGCGACCCCAAGGCCATCGTCAAGATGTCCCCCCACCGCGCCGAGATGCGCCGCAGGCTCTGGGCCACCATCCTCGAGATCGTGCTGCAGACGAGCATCGACTCGGGCTGCCCGCCGTTGATATCGACCCCCGACTACGACACCGAGCCGCCCGCGAACCTGGACGACGAGCAGCTGGTCGAGGACGCCGAGTCCGTCTTCCCCGTGCGGCCGTGCCGAGGGACCCCAAGGCCCACACGCAGATGACGGTGCCCCTCGCCTTGTTCGCGTCTTTCGCGACGCGTCTCGCCATCGCCAAGCGCGTCAACGAGTTCCGTTCCGACACCCTCTACGAACAGACGCTCCGGCACAGCAACGAGCTGAGCACCTCGCTGCAGAGAATGATGCGGCAGCTCAACTCCCACCCGGACGTGACATCCTTCCAGCTTCGCTACGTCCAGTTCATGTCGTACCGACTGTTCTTCGCCCTCCACCAGCAGATCATCCCCTTGGCTCTGCGGAACCCGGTCTACTACTTCTCCAGGAAGATGACCGTCGACACGGCCCTGCGCTTATTCGAAGCTGCCTTCCTGTGCCCCGACAAAGCAGGGACCGGGCCCATGAAACCCTCCACGCCGTCCGAGGTCGACTTTTACCGGCTGACCATCAACGGCGCCGGGACGTACCGCTCTGTCCCGTTCCAGGGTGTCATGACGATAGGTCTCGAGCTCGTCAACCTCAAGGAGGAAGAGGCGAACGACGGCCCCCTCATGTCCGTCGTCGGATCCGAGGCCCAGCTGCGCGGCGTCCTCGACGCGGTACACGACTGGTCCCGCCGACGGATCCAGTCCGGCGAGACCAACGTCAAGGGCCACGCCCTCGGCGTCGTGCTCATCACCAACGTCCACGGCCTGGAGAACGGCGTGACCGACGACAAGATCGAGGACCACTTCGAGGCGGCGTGCCAGGAGCGGGTCGCCGAGTGCTACGACCTGCTGCGGCACTTGGCCGGGGACGGCGTGCTGGAGGAGGGGATGGACATGCCGCACATCCACGACCTGGACATGGACTTTGACGACGGGACCGACCTGCTGGCGGACTGGGACTGGGAGTCGATGGTGAGAGAGACATCCTCAACCGGGTCTGACGAGTAGTGGCTAACACTATCCAGGAAAACAACGGATTCGTCTCCAACGTGAATTTTGATAACTTCCCGGACACGATGCTCTCGTAGGCTCTGGGGAACAAGGACGCAAAATGGCTGTTCAGGAAGTAAAGGCTGAGAGTCCTACGGCGGTTACTGGTTTCAGCTTCACTCCGTTGATATATGTACAATACCCATGCTGCGGGTCAAAGCCTTTGAGATGTGTTTGTTTCGTCTCGGCTGCGTTGACTCTGATTTCACGACGCCTGCTACCATCAAATAAATAATCGTTAGCCCCCCCCCCTCCCTTCCTCCTCTACCCTTTCCGCTCTCCGGGCCTTCTTACATGTGCCATATTGAGTCTACGGCGTTGTAAACCTTCTCAATAAGGACACTGATATTACATAACAGGGAAACTGCGTCGGGAGTGGGTCTCACTCATCATCTTCGACGACTTTGCCTTGGCTTAGGTTGACTGTCGCCAGGACGCTCTAAAGATCTCACCAGCGCAGTATAGCATCAACCAAGCGTGCGAGGCTCATTAACAAAAGGAAAACAATCCCATAACAACGCCAATGATCCTTGGTTATTCGAAAACGTCTACGAAACTATCGCCCGGGTTCTGTACGGCATCACCACTCAAAAAATATAAAAATAAAAATAGAACCTGTCCACTGCTCGAATCGATGTTCCAGTACCTGGCCTTAGCATCAAGTGAGCTTCGATAGACATTTTAGAACGTGTTTCTATCCTTTCACGGCCGCCCCGTTTCTCTCGCTTCCGCCGTGACTTTGTCTCAGCGGGCTCAGGATGAAGTCGGCCTGGGGGGGCTTCTCGACGCGGTGGCCCTAAACAGGAGATTAGACGAAGGTGAAGTTGACTATAGAACTTTGCCCAAACGGCTATCGCTAAGGTAGTAAACAAAGGTGAAGTCGCCTCTAGAAATATACATTCACCCAGACAACCCCGGGGTTTACCGAGGTTGTCTCCCTCTTTTCCAGAACCCTTCTTTATATCCTTCCTCAGCAGGAGCTGAACGAACAAACCTCCAAGACTGAACCATCTTCGCCATCTTCCTCGCCTCGAATATCCCGCTCTTCCCTTCTCTTTATCTCATCATTATTACTATCACTATCACTATCACTATCATCATCGTCATCAGTATCACCATAATTATCCACGATCCCACTTCCACGTCGTTTGTCACCATGTCGATACCCGAATTCTCCTTCAACGAGCAGCTGGTTCTGCCCTCGTTCGGTGCCGACGTCGACTTCTTGAACGACCCCGCGGTACCGTACGAGGAAAAGAAGTGGATGTTCGACGTCCTCCTGAGTATGTCCGCAACTTGACGACGGCGGGCGGTGGTGAACAAACAGTCACCACGCGTCTTGTTCCATCTTCTTCCTGGAGGACAGACAGACTTGCTGACTTTGAGAATCCGCAGACGACGTCGTGCCATACCGGTACCACACCGAACCACGGGTGTTTCCCGAAATCAACTTCTACATCACGCTGTTGTATAACAGACCAAACAGCAGCGAGATCATGGGGCTCGTTTGGAGGTTCCACGAGTTCATCTCCATGATGGCGGCAAACCACCCAGCCGAGGCCGACCAAGTCATCGCGGGCCTGCAGCTTCGTGCGATGTCTTGTGGCTGGCCCGGGGCTCCTACGTCATCGGAGGAGGCTCAGGATGCCCAGCCGGCGGGGAAGATTGTTGTGCAGCCGGAACAAGCCCCCACGCCAGAGCGTTCTCCTGCGGCGTCACCGGTGGCTGCTCGCAGGGGGAGAAAGTCGAAGTCGCAGCTCGGCGGCGTGACCGACCACCAGCACCCTTTGCTCAAGGCCGAGCTCGCCGCCGTCCCGCAGCTGCAGTACAAGGGCGTCATCCGCGACATGGACCACTTCCTGGAGCTGGACGAGGCGTACGAGCGGCATATCAAGCGTGCCGCTGGCGCCGCTCCCCACCAGGACCCCTCCTGGCCGAGGTCGGCGGACCAGCAGCGGGTATACGTGCGGAAGCTCGTCAACTCCATCACGGACTTGAAGAGCTTCTACGAGTTGCGCAAGGCAGAAGAGAGGCGCGCCAAGCTCGACAGCGCGTCTCGAGCCCAAGGCCAGAACGAGGTCTCTGGACCATTGTCGAGGAAGCGGAAAAGGGGTGACGGCGAACAGGAGGACGCTGCCGAGGACTCGGCCCGGCCGAAGGGCATCAGCAAGACGGACTGGATCCTCATGGATGAGAAGAGTACCCCTGCTGAGCGCCTCGAAGCCGTCATCCACCATTGTATCTCGGACGTGGAGATCGAGCTGCTCAGCTGGCGGTTGCTGGTACGTGCCCCCCCCCAAATCGCAACTCTAGCCTGGATGCAACCATTTACTGACACAGTCCTACAGCGCGCTGCGACGGAGGCGCAGCAGGGCTTCACTATGCGGCCGCTTTGGTCTGGGTCAAAGACGGTGGCAACGTGGGAGCATTTTAATACCTTTGGGGAGAGATGGCACGCTATCTGCGCGAATGTTTTGGTACGTGAAAGCTGTACAAAGCCCATTCATTCACCTTGTTCACGCTTGACTGACTTTGTTCCAGGACTGCAAGATTATCGTCCATTCTTTGACACGCGCGGACTGGGTGTGCAAGTACGCCGGCGCGCCAGCAAAGGAACGAGGAGTAAGTCACCTTGAACAGAGAGAGTTTGCAGTCCTGCTGATCTTTTATCTGACACATATGATAGGGAAAGTTGAGCAACGACCTCCTCAACGGGCGCCGGGATATCCAGAACCAGGTTGGGCGAGACGTCATCAAGGAAAAGACCTCCCGCCAGGACTGGACGACGTCTGAAGACTTTGAGATCCGCGACAAGAATGGGGGATTGGTCCTCGAGGGAGGTCACCTTGGTGATAGGAAGCGCCGTCAGCTGGCAGTTCGGGGCCAGCAGTCGGGGAATCCATGATTCTGAGGGGATAATCTGTCCCTGATCCCTTTTTTTCTTTCGCGTCTCAGTCGCAGGCGACTGAGGAGGAGGAGAAGAAGCTGTCTGTTTTTTTTTTATGGTGCCATTGACGGACTCGCAGATTGCTTCTTGTTCTGTCAATCGTCGGTGCCAAGTTTGCGAGAGAGAGAGAGAGAGAGAGAGAGAGAGAGAGAGAGAGAGAAACAAGCGGTGCGATTTCCTTTTTTTCATTCCTTATTTTCTTTTTCTTTTGGTTGATAGAGCCGTCGCTAGAGTTCACGGGACTATGAGTTACGGACCAAGGTATGAAAGTTCATGATTCAAAAGAGGGAGTTGCTGGTATGATTAATTCTAGCAGCAACCTTGTGTTTTCTATCTATATGTGATGCCTGTGGTGATCGCGCTCTCAAGTCATGAACCATGATTCCGAACTGCCAACACCATTCATTCCCCCTCCTTTTCCCCCGCGATGAATTCAGAGAAACATTTATAAAGTATCAAAAAAAAAAAAAAAAACCCGCGTCGTGTAGCGTATACATGTGATGTCCGAGCGACATATCGACGGGGGTCCGCAGTCCGCAGTCCATCAAAGACCGGAGTCGGTCTGCTCAAAGAGGGCGTTCTTGGAGTACGAGTCCCACTGCTGACACATGTCGTCAATGTCCTGGATCTTGAACGTGTTGGGGATGTCCTTGGCGCGCTCGAGGAACTGCACGCTGAGGCCCTGGCTGACATGCCACGCGATGTGGCAGTGGAAGAGCCAGGCGCCCGGGTTGTCCGTCTTGAAGGCGACGACGAGCCAGCCGCGCCCCGGCAGCGTCGTGACGTCGCGCCTCGTCGGGTTCTTGAAGTTGAGCTTGCTGGTGTCGGTCTGCGCGTTGAAGCGGACTCCGTCGCCGCGTCCGCTGGAGGCGGGTTCCGAGTGGCCGAGGACGTAAAAGTCGTGGCCGTGGAGATGCATGGGATGCTGGACGTATTGGTCAGGATCATCACGTAGCGAAAGGGGGGGGAGATGGGTTCGGTAAAAGGACTTACGGGAGCAGGGAAAAGATTCTCGACGACCCAGAATGCCCACTGCCAAACTCAATCAGTACGGAACCATAGGAGCATCGTCATACAGTCTGAAGGGGGGTGGGGGGGGGCTTACATCGTTGTCTTTGGGCACCTCAAAGACATTGTACTGCTTCGGGTAGTCGCTGCTGTTCTTGGCCAGGTATGACAGCGTCGGCTCGTCCCAGTCAATGTCCATGTTCTGGCCGTTGACCTTCCAGTAAACGCGCTGCTGGTTCGCCGTCCGGCTCGTGTCGACCGTCACGTCGAGCGAGTTGTCCTGCGTCTTGGAGAACGCCGTCGAGTCGACGTCGATGCCGAAGATGGGCTCGTAGTCCGTCTTGTCCTGGCACTGCGCGTCCGTGACGGCACTGCCGGCCTCCTTGGGCATGAGGCTGGCCGACGACCCCTCGTACTGGAAGATGGCGGCCGGCTTGTTCATGTTGGAGGTGCCGCAGAGACGGTTCGAGGGGAACGAGACGTTGAACCAGTAGGCCTTGCCGGCGTCCTGGTTGGCGTCGATGAGCACGTCGTAGCGCTGGCCGACCGAGAGGTACAGCGAGTCGGTCTCGAACGGCTTGACGGGCACGAAATCAGTGCCCGTCACCGTCATCTTGTGGTTGACGAGCGAGACGGAGAAGGTGTTGTCGACCGACATGTTGATGAGCCTGATCTTGTGCACCTTGCCCTTCTTGAGAGTCACGCGCGAGTGCGTCCCGCCCCCGTTCTTGTTGACGTTGGTGCCGTTGAAGAGGATGTTGTCGCTGGCCGGGACGGCGGCCGGGGCCGAGAAGGTCGAGCGGATTTCATCGGCCGACTTGTAGTACCAGTCGGAGAGGGAAAAGACGCCTAGGTCCTCGTCGTAGTTCTTGGATGTCGGACCATCGATCTGAATGGTGCCGACAACACCGTTGGCGTACTGGTCCGAGAAGTGAGAGTGGTACCTTGCGGATTGTCAATTGCATCCTTTGGGTCGGGAGCTGGAGATGGTAGGCTTACCATGATGAGCCGTATTGCTCAGCACGCCACTCGTACGTCTTGCTTGAGCCCGGCGGGATGGGGCACTCTGTGATGCCGTTGACACCGTCATTGATGTTGTTGTTTAGCATTCTCACGCCGTGCCAGTGAATGGACGTGCTTCATCATTCGTCAGCTTCAGTTGGGAAGATTGAAGGTAGTCAGTCTCTCAACGAGCGATATCTTCTTACCCATTTGTTCTGAGATTGTTCACGACTCTGACTTTGATCTTGTCGCCCCAGTTTGCCTTGATATTCGGGCCCGGGAAGCCGCCTGATCTGTATTAGCACCAAGCACTTCATCAAGTGTTCATAACTGTGCCTCACCGTTGATCAGCATGGCGCTGTTCTTATCCATGCCATCTCCGGCCTTGAATGTCGTGTGCTCAGTAAGCACCAGGTCATACTAATTCGCACAAGTCAGCAGTGATCATACATGCCTCATAACAGCGAGCCCACCTCTCTGGTCACACCGGTTTCCGGGATGCTCTCCTCATAGGCCGTCTTGATGTCGAATCCGTCGACCCAGCATTGTCTGTTGTCAGGCGTGTTGCACGACTTGGGACTCTGGTCGGACGGGTTGGGGTCCGATGGCTGCTGCTGGTCTTGTCTCTTGGCTGGGCCAGAGGTGGAAGGTGCTGCCACGGCGAGGCCGTAGAGGAAAAAGAGCACGCTCTTGGAAAGCGTTGACTTCATCTTGGGAGTCGTTGTCCGGGACGTATGCCTGGAGTCAACAGTTGTGAGGCTGCAACTATGGGTTGCTGGAAGTCGGCTGTCAGTCAGACTGTGAACTAAAAGTGGATGGCATCTAGTGCCGCTCACCCCTGAGACATACACTGCTACCGTCGTATCACAACCTCGTGTAATCGATGGTGTAACAACAAAGGAAGAGGAAGGAGAAGAGGAGAGAGAGAGAGAGAGAAGGAAACGAGCCTCAAGAGCTTCCAAGATTTCCAAAACCTCAACGGTCAATCCAACCTTTAGATAAGGTAGGGAAAGCCTGCGCTAGGATGTCGCGATTAACCTCGAGAGCACGTTCGGGGATGGACCGTGGTGGACCTAGCCTTTTCGGTGAACCGTTGCGAAGAACTGTTGGATTTTCCGCCGCTCGGGGGGGGGTCAAAAGAGCCCCTTCCACCCATCACGTACCAGCAAGAGATCTTTATACCAAGAGGGCGGGTTTCTGGTTTCGGACACTTTGGGCTAAAGAGGGAAAGACATGAGATGAAGCCCCAAAACAGTCTGAGTGCGAGGGGTCGGGAGGCCATCACAACAGTCGGTCCCGGTACCAAGCGTTCTTCTGTTTGTTCGCCGCCTTGATGGCGGTTACTTGGAGTCCCAGACAAGCCCGAGGAAAGGGACTCTGCGTTTCGTTTGACCTTGTCTGTTTTCCGCTTACGCATCCCGGGCCGGAACAGTGACCCGATGAGTGTGACCCGATGTTGTGGGCATGCCAGGCCAGGCCAGGTTCGGACCAAAAGCTGCAAGGCGCGAGACAACCTTGGGATATGAAGCATCACTGTGAGTGGATGCCCGCCACCATGCAGTTTTCGGGGCGGCTTTCGGGGTCGCACAACTCCCCGGGGGCATCGATGGGTATATCGGCATCACGCAGGAGCGTCAGATGTGAAAGAAAGAACACATACGTTGCATGATGATTCATCAAATAGTATTTCGTGTCCCTGATTCGGGATTCGGCTGGCGCTTCTGCGCGCTTCGTAATGTTTCATGTTCTATATACACAACACGCATGGTTGCTTTCACGTGGTTGTACTGGACAACAAGTCTCTCTCAGGGGTTGTTCGCCAGTCCGCGCCAAAGATACACGGCAACCCTTCTTCAGCGTGGCAAGGTGTGATTGTCAAACTTGTTTCCTTTTTTTTCTCTTTTCTTTTTCCCCCCCCAAGAAATAGCCACAGTTAGTCGGGGCAGTAGACGTCTTCGGCCGTGTCTTGGCCCTGCGCAAGCAAAGCGTATCTTGCGTTTGGCAGCAGAGGTCTGAGCCAATGTGGCTATACATGTGTGTCAAGATGGTCATCTTACCTGGGCGGCGAACGCTCGGCCTCAATGAGCGGCAACATGCATCTTGTCGCCGCTATGTCCCCTCCTGTCTCCTCGCCTACGACACAGCAGACAACGGGGCACACTCGGTCGGCGGATGCGGCAGCAGTCGAAGCTGTAAGACGACCGTGCGAGTGTCTGAGGAGGACGGGTTGAGGGGAGACGAGGAACACGCTGGAGGATTTCATCTTCTGCCCGAGGATCGAACCAAAACGACCCAAACGACTTTGTTCCCCTCCGTCTCAAGCGATCTCTCTCTCTTGCCACCTACCCGAGTGGCCGGCCAAGAGACGTGCGAGTGTCAAGTTCGAGGTGACCCACGTTCCTGGTACCCGTTAGAGGAGCGCTTGCCACCAACCCGAACTCGCCCGTCACCGGTTCATCGGTGTTATTTGGTGGCGAACAGGAGATAGTAGTATGGGCGGAGGGGATTTTATCTCGCCGTGATGCGCGCGGCTAACGGCGATTAACCGAGCAAAGTGGGCGATGGCAAGAGAGGGGAGGGGGGGGGGGGGGCTGTTCGACCAAACTGACAGGCTGATGAACATGGGAATCTTGTCCGGCCAAACTCACGCTTGCGCCTTCGAGAGGTCGGCGAACGGCTGTCCAACGATTCCGACGGGATCGTGCCTGTTTGAAAACTCCCACCGGCCTGTTCAAAGCGGCGAAGCTTGGATTCATCAGACGAACTGACAGGGGCGCGACCTCGAACGTGGCTCGTGACACAACACCCCATTGTTCAAATGCAACCGCCTCTCCAGACTGATGACCTCGGATTGATGGACTTTTCAGGTTCTTCTTCTTGAGCTTGTGTCCATCCACGTCTGAGATGCGCGGTGCGTGGACAGCAAGTGATAGGCTTTGGAAAACATTGTGCAAGTACCTTACGTCCAACTGTCGCGGTGCCTCCATTCGCCACAATTGCTTGGCCGACAATACTGTGTCCGCTATCGCGCCACCATCACGACAGATAAGCGTGTTGACTGAACCGCTAGTACTAACTGCCAGCTGGCGAACCGTGTACTTAATTGGCTTGAGACGATGTCGTTCCTGGAGTTATTTGAGAACCCAATTCTAGTTGTATTCAATCGGGGTAAACGGTCTGCTCGGCAACGTTGGATGTCCAAAGAAGCGGCGAAGTTGAAGATGAAGTTCCTTTGTTTCCACACATCAGCACGAAGTCCAAAGCAAGGATGTCTGACAGCGCTCATATCGGCTCGAGGATTAAAACGTACGATCGGGCGTTCGGGTATGGATAGACGTAGCTGATGGAGATGTTGGGATCGGCCCATCTCGACTGCACGGTAGCGCCCGTAGCGCCCCCAGTCCAAGTGCAGTTCACCAAATCGCCGCCGTAGGCTATGCCGGAGCACTCGGCGCCGAAGCCGTTGTCGAAGCCGTAGCTGGAGGCGGCGACCTTGGCGTCTAAAAGGCTTACTGTTAGAGGATGGAAACGGCCACGGTGAGTGCATGGGCGAGATGTACTCACAGTTGTCGTTATTGAATGGGCGCTTGAGGTGATGAACTCGTTCACGGTCGAGGGGTGTTCGTCAGCGACGAACTCCTGAGCGGCAACGGGGTTGGCGGCAGCTGTTGTAAGTAATCATGACGCTGGCCAGACAGACACGAGGCCGATGGAGAACTTCGGCCCTCATCTTCCTCGAAGCATTACTTACCTTCTTAGGGGCTCCTTTCGTGGTTGTTGTTCTTCTTCTTGATGATGTTGTGATGCTGGGTGGGCGTGCCGGCTATGAGCTGTGAGAGCGGTTCATGATATGATGACTGGCAGTGGTGACTGATGGCTGGCAGTGGCGACCACTGTTCCGCAATGTCACGCTTAACCTTTATGGGCCCCAACTGACGGCCTGAGTCATCGGCGAAAAAAACACCCTTTTAACCACAAACTTACCAGCAGTTACTGTCTGCTGTAACACCTTGATAAATACTATGGCCTAGAAAGCTTTAATTGAACCATGTTGAAAATAACCTCTATGGGTAACAATGGAGGGAGGTATAAGATGCGGGCTCGTTCTGCTGTTAGACAGCTTCAGGAATCCTCATCCAACAACCCACTAAAACACCCATAGAATCAAGATGGATAATTCCGGCCCCTTCCATATCGATACCTTGCACACCATCTGCAAGGATAAAAAGCGGAATGTCGACTTGAAGAAATTCGGAAAGCATATCCCATCGACGGCGAGAAGGCTCCAGGTGCAGGGTAACCACCAATAATAACCCCTAAAAGGATTAAAAATGTACAGTACCTCTATTTACGCCTATTTTT
>PUHP01000886.1:0-15092 GCA_006783085.1 Colletotrichum shisoi | reverse complement strand
GGGGGGGGGGGGGGGGGGGGGGGGGGATGGGATGCCAAGGATCCATCCGCCCGTAGGTAGTCACATCAAAGGCGGCTCCAACAGTTTATTTTCACCGTTGGACGGGTTGCTTCATGTACTGTGTGGGCACTCATTGTGTTTTCCTGCCGTTGCGTCCACGTTTACTGGTATCCTTCATCCGTATCCGTACGTATCTGGAAAGGTTGCTGCTAGGTTGATGATCAAAGTTCGACTACAGCAGGGGAGCATCCAACCCAGGCGGGTATACCCGTCCGGGGCAGGTTCCGGGCAGGTTCCGGGCAGGTTCCGGGCAGGTTCCGGGCAGGTGATGAGTCAAGCCGTATCCTATCCTGTCCTGCCTGTCAAGACTGAGAGTCTGAGGCTGATTTTAGGTGGGAGTTTCAAGATAAGTAGCGTATCTGTCAGGGATCACCAGGTACGAGCGGGCACAGCTCACCCGAGAGTTTCAAGGTTACACCAAGGATGCTCCGTGGAACATCTGTATCTGCATCTGTACCTCGGACGATGGATCGCTGCCATCCTTGTACGTGTAAGTGCGTGTTTTTTGTCATTCGCTTGTCCCGTCCCGTCCCATCCCGTCCCGTCCCATCCCATCCCATCCCATACCGAGAAAGATGAGCCCTTTAATGGCATCTCCGGTTTCAATGATACTCTGTAAAGCTTGGCGGGATGATTACTGTAGATAGCTGTGTATGAGCGGTTCTAAGCGTGGGCCCCGATGCTCTTCTCAGCATCCATCTCCTAGCCTCCAAGTACCCACGAATACCTATGTCGAGTGACGAGTGAGGGATCGGGTGAGTGAGCTAGTGAGTGAGTGAGTGAGTGAGTGAGTGAGTAGGTGAGCAGGTGACAGGCACCGATGCAGAGGCAGCGGCGAGCAACAGCGGGCCGGTCCTTGGCCAACAGCCCGTTAGAACTTAGGTAATTTAGAAGAGTCACCAACAACCAGCCACAAGGAGGGCCACTTACTTGTCAGCGGGATTGGCCGGTCTGTCAGGGACTCGGGGTGGTTTTTTCTTTTTCTTTCGTTTTTGTCTTTCTTTCTTCGTTTCCACTTTCAACCTATACAGGCCGATGACTCCAACCTCCATCATGTCAACTCCGAGCTTCCCTCTCTATTCCACCTTGCTCGCCATCGTGTCCTTCTATCCTCCCTTTCCCTCCATACACTCCGCCCCCCTCCCCTTCTCTCGCTTTTTGACCAGTTAGACCTGTTTCTGCTGGCCGAGATAACTTCAACGTCCTGTTTCTGCCGGGGACAGCTCGGAGCCCACACCCTAGAGAAACTCGCACCCTTTCCACGGAAACAATCCAGGTCAGAGAGACCGACATGTCCAGAGAGACAAGAGAGGCCTCGCAGATGGATCAGTCCCCAGAGGCAGTCACAAACCAGACCGTGCCGGAGAAGCCGGACAGCGTCGTCCACGACACCAAGCTCGCCGCCCCGGCACTACTGGGCCCTGTGACAGACGGTGCCTCCTCTGGTAGTGATGCCTCGCCCGTCGAAACCGACCTCATGGCCGCGTACAGCCGCTTCGCTCCCAACCAGCGCATCATCGTCATTGCCGTCGCCAGCACCATCGGCATGCTGAGCCCTCTGAGCTCCAACCTGTACACGCCCGCCATCCCGGCCGTCGCGAGGGACCTGGGCGTCTCCACAGACGCCATCAACCTGACCATCACCTCGTACCTCGTCCTGCAGGGCATCAGTCCCACCCTCTGGAGCTCCATCGGTGACAGCACCGGCCGCCGCCTGCTGTACCTCATCGCCCTCACCATCTACCTGGCCTCCTGCATCGGCCTCGCCCTGTCCTACAACTACCCGGCCGTCGTCGCTCTGAGGGCCATCCAGGCCATCGGCTCCGCCTCCACCACGGCCATCGGCGCCAGCCTCATCGGCGACCTCATCCACGTCAGCCGCCGCGGCAAGTATATGGGTAACTACAGCGCCCTCGGCGGCGCCAGCACCGCCTTTGGCTCCGGAGTCCGTCATCGGCGGCCTGTTCGCCCAGTACACGGGCTGGCGGGGCATGTTCATCTTCATGTCCGCCCTCGCCGCCTTCCTTCTGCTCTTTACCGCCCTGTTCCTCCCCGAGACGAAGCGTGGAATCGTCGACGACGGCTCCGTCCATGCCCCTCGTTATCTTCGGGCCCCTCTCAAGTGGCTCGACGCGCCCAAGAAGTCCCCCACAGACGCCGCCGCCGCCGCCGCCGCCGCCGCCGCCGTTGCCAGGCCGGCCGCCGCCAAGTTCCGTATCGATATCGGCGCCCCCGTCCGTCTGCTCGTCGAGCCCGAGTGCCTGTGCATCGTCCCCTTCACTGGCGTCTGCTACACAGTCTGGCAGGTCACCATGGTGGCCACCGCCACCCTCTACGCCGGGCGCTATGGTCTGAACGAGCTGAGCATCGGCCTGACCTACATCTCCAACGGCGTCGGCTCCGTCTGCGGCAGCGTGCTCACAGGGAAGCTGCTGGACCGCGAGTACAAGCACCAACTCGAGAGGGAGCAACAGGCAGCGGCAGCCCGGCCGGCTGAAGCCGACGACGGCTCGCCTCCCGCGAACGAAGTGCAGCACATCGAGCTCGCACGCATCAAGCCCGTCATCATCCCTACCATTGGGTATCTTGTCTCCGTCGTTGCCCTAGGCTGGATCATTCAGTCAAACGTCCATATTGCCGCTTCCATTACGATGGCCTTTTTTGTTGGGGGTCTCAACACCATCATCCTGGCCGTGTTCTGTAAGTATTAATCCCATCTAAAAGGGGCGTTTTTCTTTCTTGCTTCGCTGCCGCACGTTCTGCAAGCCTTCTCAGAGGACGATCATTCGCTGACACAAGTACTATCCGTGATTCCGTAGCAACTCTTATCGTCGGCCTGTTTCGGTCCCAGAGCTTTAGCGCCACCGCCTCGATGAACCTCTCGCGCTGCCTCCTGTCCGCAGGCGGAACCGCCGCCATCGGGCCCCTAATCCGCGCCGTCGGCGTCGGCTGGGCCTTCACGCTCTGTGCCACCATGGCGCTGTTTTCATGTTCTTTCGTTGTGTTGGAGCTGTGGCGGGGTCGACACTGGCGCGCGAAGCGGACGGCGGCGGCGGCTCAGAGGGAGAAGGAATTTCAATAATGAACCCGAACAACAGCCTGGGTATCCCATGTCTTGTCGTGCTGTGGTTGTGAGGCCCGTCATTTCGTGGAATATCTTGACGATGTTTGATGCCTATATCAAAGGGGGCCCAGATCGCTACTGGGCGCGGCTCCTGTCAGTGGCGTTGCCAGCACTTTACCTCTACACGTAACACTGTTTCACTGTTTCCTGACAGTGTCGCGACATGTACATGCACTAATATATTTCACCTTCTTTCTCAACACCTGAGAAGTTACTTCACCTCGGCGTCCCATCTTCTAGTTTGTATATACTTCGTTTGATAAGATTTCAGACATGTAACACTTACACACACACTGTCAGGTGAGTGAGTAGAGCATTGGACTCGGCCAAGGGTCCATGCGCCATGGTTCATTTCTTCTCTTCACATATCATGTAACAATATCAATCGGCTGCATTCTCATGTGAGACGGTGGAACCCCCATCGTCTTGTGCATTCACTTGAACTTCTGTTGCGGCAAGGAGACCACCCCGCTTCGCCTCTCCTGCTTGGTGTGATGTCTCATACAGTTTGCTCAGGGGTTGTTGGGCCATCCTACTCCAAACTCTCCGGACACAACCTTCAAAGAGTTTTGTAATATTGCTACATGCTACAAGCCACTTTCGGCTTCGGAGGAATCAGAGAATGGTTTAGTTGAGCCTGGGCGTCACTTACGTGGAGTATGAGATGAGGGTTGGATGGTGAGTGAGTGCTTAGTGGTACAGCACCCCAGCGCCAGCCGGCGCCAGCTGCCGGCCTCCTAGCATCACCGCTCATGCTGACCTCATTCTCGGCCGACCGAATCCACACCAACTGGCAACAGACAGCAAACATCTCCGTCGGCAGGCCGTCTCCGTTGAAAAGTTCCAGAACCAAAGGCCACTTCGGATTTGATGGATTCGCAAGGAAAGACCATGACCCGCCGTGCCGTCGTTTCGTCCTTCATCTTCAAGTTCCCGCCCAACCGCGGGCCCCAGGTCGCCCTGTTCCGACGGAGCGACAAAGTCCGGACCTATCCGTAAGTCCGGATCCCCTTTGCGACTCGAGACGACCCGAAGTCTTATGAGTCGCCCTGGCTGGGAGCTTTTTGGCCGGATGGACTAATCATCATCCGGGTAGGAATCGCCTCGCTCCAGTCTCGGGCAGCATAGAGAAGGACGACCCGTCGCCCCTGGACGCCGCCTGGCGCGAGATCCGCGAGGAAACGACGCTCACGCCGGCGACGCTGACGCTGCTGCGCCAGGGCAAGGACTACCGCTTCGCCGACGACAAGATCGGTCGCGAATGGACCATCCACCCGTTCGCCTTCCGCCTCAAGTCCCATGAGGACGAGTCACGCATCCGGATCGACTGGGAGCACCAGGGGTTCCAGTGGTTCGAGCCCCACGAGGTCCGCGACGTCGACGAGTTTGGCGGCGTACCGCGCCTGGCCGAGAGTCTGAGGCGCATCTGGTTCGAGATCGAGCTCGGCGAGAGCAGGGCGAAGATCCTGAGCGAGGGCCTGCTCGCGCTGCAGCAGGACCACGGGAGCGGGGCACGGGTGCTGGCGGCGAGGGCGCTCGATGTCTTCCTGTCGCTGGTCTCCGACAAGTCCGGCTTCGACAAGGACGGCTCCGTGGACAAGTGGTGGCGCAACATCCGCCTTGCGGCGTGGCATCTGTGGAAGAACGGACGCGAGTGCATGGGCGCTGCGATCCTGAACAACATCGTTCGGTCCCTGGCTGTCATCGAGAAGGAAGTGCAACAGGCCAAAGACGACAGATCACCGCCCGAGTTCCTCGACAGAGTGACGCAAAAGGTACGCGACCTCGCGGTGGCAAGAGGGTCTTCGGTCGACGGTATCTGGAGGTCTTTCGAGGCTTTTCTGCGGCAACAACAGCAGCAGCAGCAGCAGCAGCAGGATTCCGGCCGACCAATCCGAATCCTCACCTTGTCGTCGAGTTCGACCATTCTGCAATGTCTCCGCCGAGCGGTCGCGGGGTTCGACTCCGACTTCGACATCCGGATTCTCGAGTCACGTCCGCTTTTCGAAGGCGTGTCGATGGCGTCGGGCCTGGTCAACCGTCTACGCGAGGCGCCAGCAGAGAGGAAAAACAAGGTCGAGGTCTCGATATACACCGACGCCGGCGCCGCCGTCGCAAGCAGGGATGTGGATCTCGTTCTTGTCGGCGCCGACGCCATCGATCGGCACGGGTCGACATGCAACAAGACCGGCTCGCTGCCCGCGGTCCTCTCAGCCAAGCACTGCTCCCCCCACTCCAAAGTGCTGGTCTTGGCCGACAGCGAAAAGATTCTGCCATACGAGATGCCCGACTGGGAAGTGAACGACGTTGACGAGCTCGCTACATCCTGGAAGCAGAGCCCCGGCGTCAAGGGAACTGTCTCGACTCTCCTCGGCAGCGCACCGGGCATGACCACCGACGAAAAGGGGGTCAAGGTAGGCGTGATGAATGTCTACTTTGAATGGGTTCCCCCGACTCTTATCGACTGGTACCTGTTCGAGGACGGCCAGAAAAGCGCAAAGGAAATAGCGCATCTTGCAGAAAAGATTCGCCGCGAGGCGGATGCCTTCTTCTCGGATGTTTGATTACAGCTCTTTACATTTTGCTCATTGACCTTGGAGACCCCCCCCCCCATTAGAGTCCGTAGATGAACGTCCACTTCTTGTCGGCGTAACGTGTTCCGTCCACGCGCTCCTTCTCAATGTCCTCCTGCGACTTGTGCCGCATGATCTCCAGCTTCTTACGGTTGACCGCGGCGAGCGTGAACCGGTACGAGAGGTATCCCACCAGCGCGGCCGCCACGAAGCCCAGGGTCGCGTAGAACGGTATCCTGTAGTAGGGCCTGTACTGTGCGCGGTACAGCTGCGCGCCGATGATGCCCGAGATGTTGCCGAAGCCGTTGAGGCCGAGGACGAGGGATCGCTTGCCGGGCTCTGGCGGAGGGACTTGGTTAGCAAGATGCTCTTCTCGTGTTTTTGCAACCCTCGTCGCACATGGACCACTGTCTTTACGTACCGGGCGTGTTCCCACTCAGCCACGCCACCGTCAGGGGTGCGGCGACGTAGCTCCCGAGGAGAAGCACGCAGAGCGCCGCGTACTTCCCGCCGTGCGACTCGACCGTGACAGTTGCGATCAGGCCGATGAGGGCGATCATGATGCCTCCGAGGATGTGGTAACCACGCTCCTTGCTAACGAACGAGATCAGTCACCATAGTCCTGCTCGGGGTGGTGGAAACGTCGGGCCATCGTACTGGTAATCGGAGCTCAGTGTGAAGCAGTATAGTCCAATCGCACCGCAGACATAGGGTGGAACAGACATCTAAAGGGGGCAAACTTGTGTCAGTCCCCCCCGCAGAGCGCAGTATCACATCAGGATTGATTTTTTTTTCCCCGGTCACTCACCAAGTTGGCCTCGACGGACGAGTAGCCCAGGCCCTGCACGACGAGCGGTAGGAACACGGAAAAGGCCTGGCCGGGCACGCTGGCGCAGATGTTGAAGGCCAGCACGTACCAGAACTTCCAGTCCCGGGCCGTCTCGACGAAGTCGCGCTTCGTCAGCCGGTCCTCCTCCAAGCCGTCCGAGTCGTACGTGTGCTCGACGAAGAGGGCGCTGTCGGCCCGGATCCTGTCCGCGGCGAACCGGCGCTCGGCCGGGGTCAGGAACCAGGCGGAGCCGGGACCGACGGGGAGAAGGACCCACGCGACGAGGCCGAAGAGCACCGTCAGCGCGCCCTCGATGATGAAGAGGTATTGCCAGTTTTTGAGGGGGCCGTGGTTCAGGTGGAAGACACCGTATGCTAGTTGCTCACACGTCGTCAGCAAACACCCCTCCCGCCCCCCCGCCCCCCTTTGGACGGTATTAGTCGCAGCTTTCGCTTGGCAACGTACAGATGGCCCCTGAAAAGGCGCCCGCAACCGCATATTGGCCGTAAAAGAGCCCGACCCTCACGGCGAGGTCGTACCGGCAGTAGAAGAACGAGAGGTACGCCACGGCGGTGGGGTAGAACCCGGCTTCGAAGGCGCCGATGAGGAGGCGGGTTGCGATTAGGGAGCCTGTGACCAAACGACGCAAAGATTAAAAGGTGACTCTTCAACGCGAAGAAAAAAGAAACGACAGGTCAGGAGGAGGAGGGAACCCACCACGGCCCTTGACAAACGCCTGCCCCAAGGTAGCAAAGCCCCAGCCTAGCTGTGCGCGAGTTAGTTAAACCCTCCGATTTGCTGCCGTGGCGTTGTTTTTTTTTGGGCGGGTGCCCCTTACCATCATGACGGGAATCCAGTGCTTGCCTCCTAACCATCTCCCAATAGCCGCAGAGGGCGGCTGGAACAGGATGAAGGTGATGAAGAATAGGGAGACGGCGAGGTTCAGATCGTCGGGTACAGCGCCAATGTCGTTGGTAAAACCTGGGAGATGTTTTTTTTGCAGTGTGAGTAACCTCGTTACGAACAACTCAAAACGAACGATGGCTCGCGAGGTTGCGAGAACGTCCGGTGATCGAGCAACGCACCTTGGGTCTGGGCGTTTCCCACGTTGCCCCTATCCAGACCGTTGAACAGGTAGAGGAGGGAAAGCAGCGGGAGCAGCGCAATGTCCATCTTCCTGTTGACGCGCCGGTTCATCGCCCTCTCGCCGACTGTCTGTGTGTCGGACGAGGTCCCTTCCAGGTCCTGGACGGGCTTGGCCGTGGAGATGGAGGGCCTGGAGGCCGTCGCGTCCGTGTCGGTGCTGTGTGACGGGCGACCCATTTTGCCTCTCTCTCTCTCTCTCTCTCTCACTCTCTGTCTTTTGTCTCTTGGGATTATCTTTTCTTCGTGTTTTGTTTCGCTGGAGATTGCAACTTAAATCCTCACAGTCACAGTCTAGAAACTGGTTTTCCCAAGAAGAACCTCTGGATTTGTCCCCTTCGATTCGACCAGGAATCCTTTATACCCCAAAGACCCATCGATGAGCTTGGCGAAAACTGCTTCGACGGGACACTCGGAATCGATTCGATTCGGTGGGCTTTTTTTTTTTTTTTTTGAGCCTCATCTGCTTGCTACCGGTTGTTGTCTGACATGCGCTTACTCGGCGTCATACCTAATGACACAAGGCAGCAGCTGCAGTCATTCAACGTCTGCCTCAGCCCTAAGAGGCTGACGGTCCGGGGGTCAACGAGAGAACGACGGATCGTGAATGGGCGAGTTGCGAGATGGAGGGGGGTATGAAAATGGGTAAGACGTGCAGGGAGGCCAATTCCACCTAGACACTGTCTTGAGGGGTTCCCCTCCCTTTCTACATGCCGCCCTGAGTGGGTGGACTCGGTGGAGAGACTCTGGAGTTTCGGTCATCAGAGCGGAAGGGTTTTGTCTGACCGTCGTTTGCCTGCCGTGAAGGAGAAAGAACCAAGAGCTTCCCCATGCTGCCCGCCCCCCGCCCCCCTGCCCTTGGAACATCACATCATGTCGGGATTTCCATTTCCAACGGCGAGCCGACCCTCTTTCTGCCTAGATAGTACTTATGGTCGGGCACACCTCATGACCCACGCAATGCTGGGGTGCGATGAACTCTGCCATGACGGTGTCTGAACCGCCTCTTTATCCGTTTTGGTCCCCCAGCAGCGGCACTTGGCGTGGCCACTAAGATCTTCTCTCTCTCCAGCTCCGAGAGGGGGGCATTAGCTTTCTCGCGCCGTTGGCATGTTTAGTCTTCTGGCAATCTGGGCCCAGACCGTTCCAGGGCTAGTGGAATGGGTAGCAAGGGGAACCTGGTGTACACGTGTAGAGGGCCAAAAAAAAAGGGAAAAAAAAAGGGCCACCAGCAAGCAGGTGGAGAGGGAGAGAGAGAGGAAGAATGGAAGAACGAGAGGGAGTCGCTGTCCTCACTCATGGATCAGAGTAAACGAAGGCGAAGAATGATCTTTCTTAGGCCAATGACGGGAAGCTTGAGTGGGTGAGATTGGGATGTAAGAATCGGAGCCGCGGGCTCACCATGGACGTTGATTGATCATGAGGACAATGGAAACCAGGACCCTCCGCTTCGTGTGCTTTGTTTGGCGTTGGGTGCGGCCATCTTTGGATCTCTGCAGATTGTCATCCGACTAATCGACGCACATTGGTCCGCCAGATGTAGACAGACACCAAGGGATGTGGCGTGCCGGGGTCACCGCCGAAGGCCATGGGCAGGAGGAGTCAGACGGCATCACCTGTTACCTGTATGTATGCCGGGCGTCATTTCGGCCTACCCAGCCAGGGCTGGTCCAATCCGGATCGTGGTACGCCAAGTACCGTGCAGCGTGAGATCGATGGCGGCGCCGGGGGCCTGGCTCGTGGAGCTGGTGTGGCATGCTGCATGTAGCCCGGAGAGACACTATCAGCCCTGTTTCCTGTCCCAGGTCCCAGATGGCCGATTCGTGTTTCCCTCTGCGTGTGTCTGCCTGTCTCGCCTATCTTCCGGGACCTGTGCTCGGTTGGCTGGCGGTCTCTCACGCGCGAGGAACGTGGCGGGGGTCCTCAAGCGGTGCCAATGCTTTCTCATCCGCCTGAGTACTCTTCACGATGGTCTCACTGTTTACAACCCGTTCAGGACAGCTTCCAATTATGAAAAGAGGTTTGAAGTGTCCGTGTTCGCCCCTTTTGATGGGCCCTCCGAAAGCCCCCCTCTCCGCGTATTCCAGCCCCAATACAGGTCCGAATCGGTGCGTGGAATGGAACTCTCTCAAGTCGTTCAAGTTGTACATAGCCGCGCTGACCGCCCGCCAATTGCACTCTCCCCCCAAGCGGTCTGGAACTTCTCGCCAAGGCTAGCGTTAAGAGGTGTCAAAAGAGTCCAGTTTGTCCCTGAGTCGGACCCAAAGGTAGCAAGGGACACGTTCATATTACGCGGCGGTAAGGGATTCCTTCTTGCCTGAATTGTAGGGTCAACTTATCGTCTCCTTTTCGAGCGAGGCCGCCATGTCATCCAATAACACATCTTTTGTTCAATACAGTCTTCGGTTGGGCGACACACGTGTTGGACAACCCCTGTCGTGATCCTCGCTTGAATGGGGTTTTTCATGCCGAAGAGGGGTTTGCTGGACCACTGCCGCCGCTCTATATGGCAATCCTAGCCCCCGTGACCATCTATTCATCAGCAAGAGGGGCATCCACCTTCAACATTGGGCTTGTGTAACCTCAATATCCCGTGCCCACTCAGAGGTCGGAGTTATTCCGACATCCCTGTCAACTATCCGATAAGGAGTGCCACTCACAACGCTCTTCTCTTTGGATATCCCTCTCAACAACAAAAAAATGGCAGTCTGTCATTTGATACTCCATTTTGAGATTGAGATCTTTTCACAGGCAAGTCCAGACATTTCCTACCTCAACCCGTTTCTCGACGACCGGCTGGCACGGCAGCCTCTCGACCCTAACAACGTACACGCGTCACATCTAATCCCACTCACGATCGAAGGCTAGTCATGTGCGTGCTCCTTGGACCTTACGTCTCCAGACTTCCGCCAAACACGACGAAGTCGAACGGCTTTCTGTTTTTTTTTCCACTTCCCTTTAGCGTCTGTGTTTACCTGAGACTCGTCCGATTCAAGACGACTACTAATTTTCCATTTTGGATACAGATCGCTGGACGAATGAAGTCTACTATCGGTCCCTTGTGACCGTCCTTGACCTCAATGGTTTTATTTCGGATAATGCTACTGATGTGTTGAAGACAACTGAGCCCGGAAATAATGCCGCAATGTATAGAGCTTCGTTGCCGAGGATGAGATGTTCCTTTATAGTCCATAGACTTTAAGAGCACCGCTTCCAGATAAGTTCAGATCTTCTATCCCCAGCCAGGTCGTCTTTTTTGTTAGTCACTAGCTTACTACCAAGGTTTGCAACTTGTGCGATGCCCATATTCTATAGTGATTACTCGAAATAAATAGAAGAGATGAGAGCAAAACGTCTCTATAGAAATAGCAGCTTAGTGGACACTTCTCTTGAAGATCAGCCTAAGCTTCTATGTAGCATACTAGCTACACGTAGTTTCATTAATAGAAGTCCTAGCATTTACCTACAGGGTTCAACCCTAGTAGCAGTAAATCTTTTACAATTGCCACCCTCGGCTGAGAATGTCCACTCCGAACATCCCCCTGGTGGTGCTGCACGTTTGCGATCAATCTTAACGTTGCATCCTGAAATAAGGCCCCTTGAGGTAACACCGCCCCATTCGTATTCAATACCCAAAACTCCAACCGAGATGAATTGTCCGTTGTAGCCATGAACGCTACTACACTTAGTCAGCTAAGACACTTAAGACTTCAACAGATTTCATACAATCCGAAACAGCATTTCGAGGTCAACTATCAAGACTCCAAAGTAGGAGCCAATGTTGATTTGTCTTCAGTGCTAAGTGCAGCTGCAATGCCGAAAGGGAAGAGGGTTAAAGTGAGGAATTTCATGATAGCATATGTGTAGGCGACCTACTCGTACTGTGTTGTCTTAATAGGAGACTAGGCATTAACCCTGCTTACTGTAATCCTATAAAGAGATGTGATCATTCTAAATTTTATGTAGGGCTTCTGCTACTAATAGCCACAACTGCTGTGGTGGTGGTAGGGTTAATAAAGACCTTACAAGAGCCTGCTGTGGAAAGAACAGCTCTCATGCAAATGATTTTACTCAGTCCATCCCAGTCAGTATTCACCCTTGCCACTATAACAATACAACTTCAGAGCATTTACTAACTGTTTTCAGGAATGTGAGCTTACCTGGAACCCTGACTTAGCTGGTTTTCGGAATTGCTGCCGCGGAAGTGGATGGAAATCCTGTGGCCCTGATTTGCCTTAGCAGGACTGATCAGGCCACGTGCGTTGGATTGCAAGGCTAGCTATTGGACAGCAGCTATGAGCCCTGTCACACATATCCTTCGATAGGTCTGGGTGGTTGCATAATACACAAACAATTGTCTCTCGAAGCTACCGCTTAATTTGGCAATAGCAGCGGCGGGTGTGGCTGGCAGCAGTAGTAGCAGTAACAACAGGTCGAACCTGAAACCCCTCACTGGTTAAACCCCGAGGCGACTGTTGGAACCTGTTGGGCGGGCGACCTGTCGACGCGCATATGATAGATGGAGTTCTTCTATTGCTATCTCAAGCTCTATAACCTACCTACGATAGATGTATTGCGCAGTGTGATAATAGGTAGCAGCGGCACTCTTACCCTCACTCGTCCTATCCTAACATACAGAGAGACTAACCGGACCCTCAGGGAACCCTACAACAGTAAGAACACTCGATCTACACAGTTCTGGCTTACTTGTACGATGAGGTCTTGAAAACCGTTGCAGGACATCAGGAGCAGCGTCTAAAATAGAGCAGCTACTTAACCACCTGCAAGCGCAGGCGAAGCGGTCCATCTAGACCACACCACTCCTTTAGGCCACGAACAACACGAGACAGACGAGATTCAGGCGCAAAACAAAATGTTTTCAGTCTTAATAAGAAACCAAGATGCTACTAGTTTGCTAGAAAACCCCAGGAACTGGAGGCGCAACAGAAAAGACTCAAAACTCGCAACTGGGCCGACTTTTTTTGCCAGTCGATAGCATACTGGCGAGGTTTGCAACTTGTGCGATGCTCATATTGCGTTCTTCCTATGTTCTGTTCACTTTCAGCTTCTGAAGCCTTCTGGCTAGGTTTTCAAAGTAGAACTCGGAAAAAGCTTGGCTCTCTCCACGAATCAAGTGTTCTCCGGTGGCCATCTTTGCCCAATAATCCAGTGGCAGTCGACAGGCTTCGTGGGAAATGAATAATTCTAGCTCAGAGTCTGTGGCACATCTCCCCTTCTGCCACTGAAGCTTTAAATCAAGGTTTGTGCCAGATTTCTCAGCCAGGGCGTAAAGCAGCGTTGAACCTAATAATACATCGCTCAGCAGGGTGTCTACACCCATGAATGTATTCGCAATGTCCGATCCAAGGAATAACTGTTGAAAGGCAAAATCCTTTGCCAAGTCGCAGTATTCTTCAGGTCGGATGGCTTCTTCGACGTGGAAGCCCACTTCTGGCAAGTGAGGCGATCGTTGTGTCTTATCCACAACCGCGGTTGAGCGGGCGTTGAGATTTAGTCCTCCGGGATGATGCACAGGCGGTCGACCCAGAGGTTTGCGTCGAGGAATCTCCGTGGATTAAGAACCGTTTTCAAGCTACCGGCTACCTCGAGTGTGTCTTTGTTGGTCACTTCGAGCTGAATGTCCTTGGATTCCGGCTCGTTTCTAGCCCACATGTAACTCCGAGATTCAAAGGAGACTGGGCTGTCAGGCTCAATGGTGATACCTCGTGTTGTTCGATTGATAGTCGCTCACTGGAAATTTGATGTTTGCCAATACTATGCTCTTAATTTCTCTTTTCTCATCAACAAATACCGCTTTACAATTATGCAAGTCAAAAAGAAAAACCTCTCTATCTGATATTCCATAAATTTTCCAAGCTTTCTTGTCCGACCATAAACGTCATTAATAGCTTTGTGGCGTACGCCAGCCTTACAGGAATTTCCGGCTACAAGAGAAGTGTGAAAGCTTGTACTGAAGTATCCTAGGGTTTAAACAGGAATGGGCGTAGATACTACCCTCTAGCAGTTAAAGATGCAGCTTCTGTCATGAAGCACAAGCGCTCCATCAGCCACTCTGGGTGGCACGAGCTACGTGGATACATCAATTAATCGAACTCAGTATGACATCAGTGTGGTCCTCCGTTTAGAATAGATCTTAAAACAACCGTTGTTTATTCTTCATTTCCCAGACGTAAGATGTTTTTTCTTCAGCCTTAATGTTTAATCCTCGTTTGGGTTGTACTATTTCTGGTGGTATGACTGTTACATTTCAGGTTGCGCCGGGTAATAATTGCATTCTGATTGCAACGGTCTGCTCTCGAGGATTCGCCGTTACCCTTGGGGTTTCTGTATGTGTTTTGTTCCGCAGCCGCCAAGTCCCCAAGAGGGCGCTCCTTACTTCTGGTATACCTGACATCTCGTGAGTATTATATATTCTATTAACACTCTTTCACACCTTTTTATTCGGCCGGTAAATATGACAAGACTAACCAGGTTTTCAAGCAGATATGCAGGTGCATTCTGTAACGCTGGCGCATGAGCATGGCCTAATTCTACAAACGTTGTGACTCAGGCTGCAATCGTTTGCAGTATTGCCTGTAGTGATAGAGGCGACAATGAACAGCAAGCTAACAACGTAAGTAGTAACGCGCATGTTTAGGGAAAATAAAATGTTGTAGGTTATTGTTGAAGTTTAAGTGCTGAAGGTACTACAATAGCTTAGGTCTACTAAATGCTTTACAAAAGTATTACAACTATAGTCTATAAACTCCTATTTATATTTATATCTCTAAACTACGAATACTACTAGCTCAAAGAGTATCCGACCTAAAGAGGGTTATAGAGTGAGTCGAGGACAGCATTTGAAACAATAGGTTAGATACATTTTAGGTAGATCTTGTATGGGTATAACCTTAGTGTATCGTTCACGTTTTTATTGAAGTTTTTGCCTATGCTTTTTCTTCTACACTGCGTTGGGAGCGTTTGAAATTAAATAACGCGTCCGTGCGTAAATAGGAAATTAACAGATGTCACGTACTGCCCCCCTGGCAGGGGCTAGCCAAGGGGCAACCTTGCGAAAAGGCTACATCTGCGTATATTTAAGTGTCTAGATAGCTTTAATTAAACTATAACGACGACAGGATGCTACTGAAACGACGGCCTAATACCTCTGCGGTAGTAGCTAGCAACGCAAAGGGTCTATCTCTAGCGCCGCTAGCTAACAGTACCTAGGCTTACAAGGCTACATATACTATAGTTATTATAATACTATTATAAAGTTAACCTACTAGTAAGACGCTAAGTAGTTAGTTAAGGATTATTATAAAGTAGCTATTACTATAAATAAAGCCTAAGTTAATTATCT
>PUHP01000885.1:0-18062 GCA_006783085.1 Colletotrichum shisoi | reverse complement strand
AGGGTGATAAGTAGTTTTAATTGATTTCGTACGTTGTGGTTTAATTGACTTATAAAAAGGTTAGAAGAGTAGGAAGAGTGCGCGACTCGCTATGATCCGCGACTCGCTATGCGGGTACGTTAACTACTAGTTATAGTAAAAGGTTACTAAAGGCTATATTAACATTGTATATATACTATTTATAAAGCTTATAATAGATAGCCTTATAAAAGCTCTTAATATAGTAAAGCACTAAGTATTCTTATAGTAATTAAATATAACTAATAAGAAGGGGATTTTTAAGCGTAATAAGGCTTAAAAGCTTATAAAGGATAAAACTACTTAAAGGTATAAATAATAATAAAAGATATATAGGCTATAAAGGAGCCTTATAATCTCCTACGCATACTAAGTACCCTATAAGTACTATAAGGAGTATAGGAAAGGCCTTATTACACGCCTTTACGTACTAAAGGAGTAAAGGTTTTACTGTTTACAGCTGTAAAGCTATAAAGGCTAATAAGAAGGCCTTCCCTAAGAGGGTATATTAGATTATAGGGCATTTTAGAGGGTACTTTCTATATACCTTAGAGTTACAGAGTTATAGATATTTCAGCCTAATCTTAGCTAGCCCATCAGCGCTTAGCAAGGGGACTACCACAGGCTTCATCCCAGGCAGCAGGCCTCGTAGAGGCCTTAGGCACCTTGAAAAGGGGTTCCTACAAGCCAAGTCAGGGCAAAGGCCAGGCGCAAGGGCAACAGAACAGTTACACACGCAACACTCAATATACGCACAATTAACCCATCATTACTACCCCTGTTAATCTGACAGAAATACCGCGATTCCATGATTGTTGGGTACGTGAGAACTATCCCGGGTGTTTACGTTGGTTAAGGGCAGCGGGAGTATGTATCGTTCTAGGCGTTCTATGTGTATGAATCATATTCCTCCTATTAAAAGGGTTCGTTACCAAATCTAACCACCTAGAAATAGACTCCATTATAAATAGGAGATGTCTAGTGCTTCACGTACGTGGCATGAGAGATTCCTAATCGTGAATGATAGAAGCTTAAGCTTCAGGAGTCGTATCGTAATTCGGCTCGAAATCGCTCTAATTCGAAAATTCCATTGTCTTCATCGGAACTAGCTCGAGAACATTAACTTCTCAGCATAGTGTTCGTTTCTACAAGAGAACTTGCTTCCAATTAGACCTTACACCGAGGTATTAACCCATTGATCTCCTCCTGAGCGCCTGGCCCTATCATCAAGGACCTCAAATGCTCCAGATCTTGCTGCGCGGAATGAGCAACATAGAGTATAAAAGTACACGTTAAGGAAATTAATTCAGAATAGATCGTTAAGAGTGGAGAAGCTCTTGGTAGATTTCGTCTAGCTGGTTTATGCAGGACATAGCACAGCTCTTTATGGTGACATCGGCATGGGTCATGATGAATGCCAATTAAGGCTGGAAAAAAAAGAAGATAATGCAGCTGAATCCAGCGACTCTGATTTACCTAGTGAAGCTGGCAGCTGTATTGTAGTGGCATCTAGATAAGGGCAGTAATCAATTGAACACACTGGTGTTGGTGGGAATACCCTCACTTTGGGTGGCCCATATGTGGGGGTGGCCCAAAAGTGGGTGCACGACGTTACATGAACTGTTCTTGGGAGGGACTGCCTCAGTCAGGACGAACCGAGACCGACCTGCTGAAGTGCGTACAGAAGTCTAAGCCCTGTTAGAACACCCTACTAACTCTTTAATCGAAACACGCTTGACCTTTATGGGCCCCAACTGACGGCCTGAGTCATCGGCGAAAAAAATACCCTTTTAACCACAAACTTACCAGCAGTTATTTAATCGAAACACCATCAGCATATGTCAGCATATTGCTGGACTGTAAGAAAATTATTCATTTATTTTGACTTTGAAGATCGCCAACTCGCACGTTTAGTCCCCGGTCTTGCCGGTGCAACCACGCGAGGAACTATTCTTAGACATTGCATTAGTCAGGTTTTAGCGCAAGTCTGTTCTGTGGCTTAACACATCCATATCAAAAGTCTTAAAAAAATTATATAAACTGACGTTATTCCCTCCTAACTGCCATCTTGTTCCTCATCTTACTACACAAATACACAATCACTCAGCTACTTACAAAACTTAACAACACAATTGTTTTAACTACAAAGAACCCTTCATCTTTTACAATGCAGTTCTTTAATACTATTATTGTTCTCGCCTCGCTTGCTGCTGCTGCGCCTACTGCTAGTAATATGCCTGCTGTTAGGGCTAGACAGGGTACAAACCTTACAATTAATTACCCTTGCGGTGTAAATGTTCTTGCTGTCTGGAATACTGGCAATTTTGGAAGCGGCGATGGCGGTTGGGCTGTAAGTTTCTCTTCTGCGAATATTGTAATTTTAATACTAATCTTAATATGTTTGCAGTGTGAGGGTGAGAATCTTAATAATCTCTGCGAGTCTTACCAGTGGAAGACGAGCCCTCCCTACTGGAGCGTAAGTTTAATACCTCTCTGCACTAGTTTTTAACACTTTCTAACATTAGATTAATCTCTAGTGCCCTTAAGCTCATTACTATAGGTGTTACGTGATGTATATTTAGAGTCTAGCTTTCTAGTTGCAGTCTTAGCTATTAAATGCACGTCTACACTATACTTAGATTCTAGAATATTTAGATTCTAGCTTTAATTAGTTCTTAAGTACACTCTTAATTTTACTTATAGCTTACTCCATTTCCCTATTAGTATATTAACTATTAATATCTAAATACTGAGTAGTTTTTTAACTATGTATTCTAGCTGCTATTGCAGACAGTATTCTAGTAGAATACTAGGGTTAGGGTCGAGGGTTGTGTGTAAAAAAGGGGAGGGTATAGTCTATACATTATTATAGGCTAATTCTTATAGAGTACTATATAAAACAATACAGGATAAATAAGGACAATGCGCCCTACATGCATAGCAACCCTAGGGTTAGTATATTTTACCCTGTAGTGAAATAGCTAAGATGTTAACCTTATATACACCTATTAGAGAATAGATAAATAGAATATAAACTAGGAGTAAGTACTACTAGCTGCAGCTAGTAGGGCTGTAAGGTATACTACTATGCTATAGTAAAATAAAGGTTGCTACTTAAGTATAGAGAGGGATGTATAGACCTCTATATAGGTAGCCTATTTAGAGATAGTATATAATAAATAAGCTAGTAGGTAAGGGGATTTATAATATAGGGAGGTAGGTTAGGGCTGTAGGTAAGTAGATGTATACTAGTTTAATTATAGTAAGTATGGTAAGTAAATGCGTAGATAAGTATAGTAGAGAAAAAATCAGCGAGGTAAGAGGAGGAAGAGTAGGTAAGAGGAGGAGGAGGAGGTAAGAAGAGAAGAGTAAGGAGGAGAAGGAGGAAGATAAAGTAAGGATTATAATTAATAAGGCTAGAATTTAACCTTATCTATTCCTAGTAGTTATAGTAGTAGCTAAAGAAGTAGTAGTATCTATTATACTCTATAATAAGATACTTTATAGTACTAGTAATAGAGAAATATAGTAATAGAGGTATAGTAGTATAGTATTTTATTTTAATAGTTTCTTTCTTATTATAAAGTCATCCTTAGTATTTTATTATTCTAGAGAAATAGAATTAAAGTAGCCTTATATAAATATATCTAATAAGAGATTAATTATCTGTTTTATATACTTTATAGTAAAGTACTCTACTATAATAGAAAATATAGCTAACTTAGTACTTCCTATCTTTATGTAGGTATTTCTATAGTCTAGTTTAGAAGGTTATGTTATATATAATTTTAAAAGAAGGTTAGAATAAATTCTTTATACTAGTAATTATGAATATTTATATAGTAAGAGGGAAGTAACGTAATTAACTATAATAGTTAAGATAGAGGTAGATTAGGCTTTTACTATATAACTTTAGGGTTTAGTAGCTATGTGTTATATATTCTACTATAAATTAGAATAAGAACGATACTCTAAACTCTAAGATACTAGAGTATAAGCTATTACTACATTAGGTCCTTAGTAAGCTCTTCTCTAATACTAACCTTTACAGCTATGAAATTCTTGCTACTACCCTATTCTTTATAGCTATAAAAATCTTATTAGAATTTTACAGCAATAAAGATTAGAGCCCCCTCCTGTTTTTAGGCCTTAGGCTAATATCTACTACTATAGATATTTCTTATATCTATAAAATAAAAGAGAGCCCTATTAAGAGATACCTTATTGCTAATAGCATTGAAACTAGTAAAATAAACCTTATATTTAGTATATGAGTACTTAATATATAATAAGAAGAGGCTAAGATTGCTATCGATCCTAGAGGTTAATATAGTCTAAACTACCTAAGTATTATCAATGCTAGTAGCGCTAATTATAATTAAGTTATAAAGAAGTCTTATATTTAAGATAAGTAGTTAACTATTGTTTCTTAGTATAGTTATAAATAGAATATTAATAACTTTAGTAGTTATACTAATATAACCTAGAACTATAATAAGCTTAATGTTAAGCTTCTTAAGATTATAAAGAACCTATTAAACTTAAAGTTATATCTCTAGTATCCTTACCCTTAGTAATCCTTTTTATTTCTAATCTTTATAGCTATAATTCTTTTATTAAGATATTATAGCTATAAAGATTATTCTTAGTAAAAGAATCCTATAGCTATACAGATCTTTTCTAGTCCCTAGCTAACTCTCCCTAAAATCTTTATATTTATATCATATTACTTAGATCTATATTATAGTCTTAACTTGTAATCTTTAATTATAATTACTTTTATATTTTTAATCCTAATTGTCTTTCTAACTTTATTTTAGCTTCTAATAGTAATTCTAGTTATCTAGATAGCTATAAAGCTATTTTATCTAAGTATGATAGAGTACTTATTATCTTATGTAGTTACTTTAAGGATACTAAAATTATTACTATTATACCTAGGGAAGTATATATTATTATTAAAGCCTATAAACGTATTAATTCAGTCTCTAGTTTTACTTAATAATTCTAATATAAGGTAACTAATAAGGCTTATAGTATTAAATATTTTAAGATAGTTAGTACTAACTATGAGACTATAAAGTATACCTAGTTTACTATCCTCTTAATAAGCACTTTACTTATGAACTTTATTAAGAATAAAGCTACTTATATTTACTTCCTATAGTAGTATATAATAAATACTATTAGTATTAATAATTATTAATATCTACCTTCTTAAGGCTAGCTTAGAGATACTGTATTAATATTCTATCCTATATATAACCCTACTACTAAAATATTTAGTATTAGTAATTACTTATATACTAGCGTCTTCTATCCCACTACCTATAATCTTAAAGATAATAATCCCCTTCTTTTCAAAACACTCTAGCTTAAGTACTAGGAGAAAGAGACTAAGCTTCCCTTATAAGTAACATATCTTAATTTCTTTAAGGCTATAAGTACTTTACTTAACTAAAAGGATAAATTTACTTAGATTACTATCCCTTATATTATTTACCTTATTTCTTATAAGTATACTATATAAATACTAGTTAAGCTTCTTAATTGTAATATTATCTATCTTGCTATTAATATAAAGCTTTTCTAATTTATTGTTAAAGACCTTAAGTACCTAGCTACGCTTACTAATAAGGTATTGAATTATAATTCCTTCCTCCATAATTATACGCTCTAGACTAGTACGTCTTATAAGAGATAGGTCTTTTAGGAAATAAAAAGTATTACTAAAGTAGGTAGTAATAAGATATTTAACCCTACTTTACTTTTAGAGGGTTTTAGTATTCCTAGTAGCTTAGATATTATTAATTCCTCTTGTAGTTTATATAATAAGAAGGTATCTTTATTTAAGGCTTCTACTAGTAATAAGTCTAGTATAAATACTACCTAGTATAAAGGTATTCTTATTATATTTAACTATTATAATATCATCCTATAAGATATTTATTTTAATAAAGCTCATACCTTTTTAATTCATTAAGAAAAAAATCTTTTACATGTAATTAATAACTTTCTTACTAACCTTAAGAAAAACTTAAGCGCTCCTATTAATATAAGTAAGGTTTTAGCTACTAAAAGAAAATCTAAAAGTACTAAGAACATTATTATTAAGAGCTTTAATAATACTTATATATTACGTAGTTAAGTTTGTAATAAGATTATTATTTATAGTAATCTTCTTAGTAAACTTAAATACTTTTATAAAATAGTAAATAAAGACCTAATACTACCTAATCCTTATATATAGGTATAACTCTTATAATAGCATTACTCAAGGTCCCCTATACTCTTAAAAATACTTAAAATTAATATTATAACTTATATTAATAAAGAAAGCTAATTATTTATTCTTACTAAACATTCCTAAGCCGAATCGTAAATTATTCCTCTATTCGTACCTTAATCTTTATAGCTATAATAAATTTATTCCGTTATAGCTATAAAGATTAAGGCCTAGCTACTTTACCTCGAGATTTCACCTTAGTAATCCTAATCTTTATAGCTATAATAATTTTATCTAAGCCTAATCTTTATAGCTATAATAGACAGAATTATTATAGCTATGAAGATTAGGCTTAGCTACTTTAGTTTTAGATTTTACCTTAGTAATCCTAATCTTTATAGCTATGAAGATTTTTTCAATTATAGCTATAAAGATTAAGCCTAGTTATATTACCTCTAGATTTTACCTTTACTAGTTATAATCTTTATAGCTATAGTAGTTTAGTTTATTATAGCTATAAAGACTAGACCTAGTAGCCCCTTAAGGTCTTATGTACTAATATATCTTTGAAAGTTCCTATAGCTATACTTATTATTCTTAGTCTTAATATTAAGTTTATATAATTATCTTATAGTAAAGAGGAGTATAGTTCTACTATTAAGTAATTTAATTTAGCTTATAGTAGTTATTGGGGTTTAATCTTAACTTTTATAATTATTATAGTTAGTATTAACTTATAATACTAATACTATACTACTATCTTCCTTGACTCTCCTTAAAGCATTATTATAACCTTCTAGGCTAGTAGCTAACTTATCTAAATTAGTTAAAAGTAAAATGTAACTGTTTACCTCCTAAGGATAAAGTAATTATACTTTAACTATATAGAATATAATATTATTAATAGGTAGTCTTATAAACTTATAAGATACGCTAAGATTGCTAGCTATATCTAAGGCTGGATATAGTATACTTATATATTTAAAAACATTTAGAACTTCTTCTATTAAAAGTTTAATTACCTAGCCTAGTATAATAGTAAGCTTAAAAGTACTAACCTTTCTATATACTATATAAAGGAGACTACTTATAAAGGTTATTTATATACCTTCCTTACTATCTAAACTACTTCTCTCTCTAAAAAGAAGTATAATAAAATCTCTAGTACCTACTAGTATAATCTTAATAACCTTATTAATTTATACTATAAAACCTTCTTAGCTAAGAACCTGAATATTATTTTGTATAAGGAAATCTAGGGTAAAGATATAAAGAAGCTTGTATAGATAGAGTTTACTATATATACTACCTATAGTAATAATAATATAGAAGATAATAATAATAAGGCTAAGAAGCGTTTTAATAAGTATATATATAAGAAGTTTAGGTTATATTACTTAGTAATCTTAAGTAGTAAGGAGACTGATAATATAAAATCTAATAATCTTATTATTAACTTTGATACTTTTAACTTTAATATTACTGAATGAACTATTGCTTATAATCATAAGCCTATTACTCTGGCTAAGTTTAATTCTATAATAGATATTAATCTTAAATCTATTAATGGTAATAATCGTTTTAATAGAATTAATAGTAATCTTTATAGCTATAATACCTTAGTTTCTATTACAGCTAAGGGATATTATAATTCTAAGGCTAAGGATAAAGCTAAAGCTAGAAATTATAGCTATAAAGAGTTAGTCCTTATAGCCTTAAATAAAAACCTCTCTAGTAGTAAGAAATCTAAATTATTTAAATCTAAGCTTTCTAATATTAGAAGTATAGACTTTCAAGGTATTATATTAGTATAAGATTTTACTAATACTAAAGATGATAGCTATAAAGAGTTAGGCTTAGATAAAGATCTTGCTATTATTAGGGGCTTTTAGTTAGTTAATAGTATACTAAAGCTTCTTAAATTAAAGTATTTTATAACCTATAAGGATATTAATATACTAATGTTAGATATATTCTAAGAATATTTTATAAGCTATATACCTACTACTAGAGGCTAGTACTTTAATAACCTTACCCTTAAGGAGTTATCTAGGTTAACCTTCCTAGTTAACCTATTTAATCCTCTCTCTATAGTAAGTACTAGTCTACCTCTACCTATTATTCTAGTATCTAATAATTTAAGTATTTTACTAGATAATTTAAAAAAGCATAAGAATAATATAAAAGAGACGAACCTTAATAATAAGGATAAAAAACCTTTCTAGTATGTTAATAAGTAAGCTAAGCCTAAGGCGCCTACTATCTTATAAGTTATACCCTTAGCCTAATGCGCGCGACGTTGGGTTGCTAGCGCTGTTAGGTAGGTATAGCCTGTGTGCGCGCGTGTAGGTGCGCGGGGCGGCCTGTGTAGGCGCTAGGCAGCAGGGTACTATTACTAGCAACTAGATACCCTACTATAGCTTAGCATTAAGTTACTAAATAGATTAGTATTAAGGCTACTAGTAAACTAAACGCCTTACTATGGCTTAGCGTTAAGTTACTAAATAGGTTAGTATTAAGGCTACTAGTAAACTAAATACCTTACTATAGCTTAGTATTAAGTTACTAAATAGATTAGTATTAAGGCTACTAGTAAACCAAGTACGTTACTATAGCTTAGTATTAACTTACTAAATAGATTAGTATTGAGGCTACTAGTAAACTAAATACCTTACTATAGCTTAGTATTAAGTTACTAAATAGATTAGTATCAAGGCTACTAGTAAACTAAATACCTTACTATAGCTTAGTATTAAGTTACTAAGTAGATTAGTATCAAGGCTACTAGTAAACTAAATACCCTACTCTAGCTAAGGCTACTAGTAAAATAAATACTTTATTATCGCTTAGTATGAAGTTACTAAATAGACTTTACTATATACATATAAAATTTTATATTATTAACTACCCTTTATATTTAGGTAGTTTATTTTAAAAATATAGGTACTAGCTTCTACTACTTAGGTTACTATTTTTAGATACTATACTATAGTATAGTATAGTACTTTATAGTAGCCTAATCCTTTTAGTAGTAGGTTAGGTAAACTTAGAAGTTAGTAATAGGTATATAGGGTTAGTTAGTATAGTATATATCCCTCTATAGCTAGACTAAGTAGTTATTAGCTATATACTAGTATATATTACAGTTACTAAAGCTTTAAGCATCTTAGCTATAGTACTAGGTCACTATTTTCTTATAGGTTTAGGCTAGTATAAAGCTTTTATACTAGGCCTCTTCTTTATTATCTAAAACGTTATTTAATTAACTAGTATAGTACTATATACTAGTAATTATAGTATTCTAGTAGTTAAGCTCTATAAGTAGGTAGTACTAGTAGCCTTAGAGGGTATCCTAGATGTAGGAGGTAGGGCTAATACCTAGGCGTAGAAGTAGGTTATAGATAATAAGGTCCTTACCTATAAGGTAGGGGTTAATATTAACTAAGTTGCCTATAAGGCTACTAAATAAGCTCTAATAGCCTAGGCTAGTACTACTGGTAGGTATTACTACTATAGCCTAGTAATTCTAGACGCTATTAGTAACCTAGTAGTTATAAGGGCCTATCTTACTAGCTATAAAGGTTTTAAAGATACTAGCTTATATACTAAAGCTACTATCCTAGAGGCTATAGGTAAGGAAGGTTAAGAAGGTAGCGTAGGGTAGTTTAGTATAGGCTTTATTATTACTAAAGAGGGCTTTAAAGCTAGTAATAACATCCCTAGCCTCCCTAACATCCTTTTAGCTTATAACCTTAGGGCTAAACTAGGCCTATTAGTTAGGTAGGGGTTTATAGTAGTTATTACTTAAAGTATCCTTATAGGCGTTCTAGGAGTTAAACTTATTAGTAATACCTTAAAACTTAGTATCTATTACTAGTATAGTAAAGTAGAGATAGGTGTAATTAGCCCTAAGAGTAAAAAGTATTATAGTTATTATACTTTTTAGTAAAGAGGTATAGCTATATCTTAAGTAAGATAGCTTAGAGGGGGGGGGGGACTTATATATTAGGCGTTATAAAGTATAAAGTATTAATAGTAGGGGGGAAAAATCCTCTTTTTAGAAGTAAGCTTAGAGAAAATCCTAAGTAGAAGTATAAGTATTAGCCTAATATATAACCTAAGATAGTAATTATATATACGCTTAGTACTTCCACTTAGTATATATATAGTAGGGCGCTACTTAGTACTAGTCCCTTTCCCAAAAAGACTTTTAAGTAAAAGTAGTTATATTTCTACTCTAAGTATAATAAAAAAGTAATCTAAGAATATAAATATAAATTCCTTAGACGCGTAAGTAGTATATATAGTATATAAAAGCCTTATAGTATATTATATATATAATATAACCTTAGGGGATCTCTACACTATTTCTTAGTAAGGTCTCGTAAGGAAGTAGTTATATTTTCTAAAAAGTCTAAATCATAATATGAAAAGGAAACTAAATATATAAAAAGAGGTATAAAAATGTAGGTATTATAAAAAGTAGAAAAGTAATAGTCCTAACCCCTAGCTAAGAGCTACTATATTAAAAACTAGTTTAAAGTTAAGTAAATTTAGTTTTTCCTTATATTTAGAGTATCACTAAATTAACCACTATAAGAAGTAGATTATAGTACTTATTATTACTACTAAGTAGTAGTAGTAGTAGTAAAAGCTAACTAATACCTAAAAGTATAGCCTCTAGGTACCTAGCCCAGCTCTTTGAAGGACGAGTAATATAAGCCCCAGCTAGTATGAGGCTAGTAATATAAGAACTTAACTAAGAAAGAAAATAGAAAGAATATAACTAAAAAGGTAAGTAAGTACTAATATATAGTATATATTAAAGTAAGTAAGTCCTTATATACCTTTATATATACCTAGTAATAAGCCTAGTATTATACTCAGCCTATATAACATATCCCCTTAATAGTATCTAGGATAGTCTTTTTTAGTACTATACTATCTAGTATCTAGTATACTAATATTATATATAGCTTATAAATAGGCCTCCTAGTTTACTTCTACGCTAGGTAACGTAAGGTAGCCTTATATAATATAGCTAGTATATCTTTAAGAGATAGCGCTAGTAGGTAGTACTAATCCCTAATACTAAGGCTAAGCCTTATTAGTAAAGTTATTATCTCTTAGCTAGGTTATATTTTATTCTTACTAATATAGGCTAACTATTAGGTCTTTTAGTATATTCTTATACTAGGGAAAGGTTTTAGTACTTTAAGTTAATGCTATAAAAATAGCTTTTAAGCATACTAAATAGTAGGTACGATACCTTTAGGGGTATAGCCTAGAGGAGAAGAGCCTATAAGGAGTAATATTCTTTTACCTACTAAGGGAATAATTTAAGTATATTTACAAAGGTTGATAAAGTACCCTAGGCTATTATTATAGGAGTACTATAGGCTTTACCCTAGGTTAGCTATTAATACTAGCTAGGTTAGTTTTAAGGAACTATAGTACTAACGTAAAGTCTTAATAATAAAGGTAGTACCTAAGGTAGTTCTTTTTTAGGGAAAGTTTAAGGAACAATAGTACTATAGTAAAGTCCTAATAGTAAGGGTAAAACCTAATATAGCCTATCTTATAGCGTCCTTTAAGATTATAGCTATATAGGTATTCTCTCCCTAAAGTAGTATATACTAGAGGGAAGATTACTATTAAGGTATATATATACTCATAGTATCTCTAATACTAAGCAACCTATAAATAAGCCTATTATATAGCTTATAACCCCCCTTATTAAGTCTTAGTACTAAGATATCTAGCCTATTATAAGCTAGAATAACTTTAAATACATAAAGACGTTATTAGACCCCTAGAGATACTATTAGAGATACAGGTATATATAGGCCTTCTAAGAGAACTACTAAAATATATAGTAAAGCTACTACCTAAAGTAGAGATACTACGCTAAGTAAAGCCTAAGTTTAAGAAATTAAAGGTTAGTCTCTAGCTATAGCCTTTAACGTTACTTTATAGCCTTTAATAGGGTGCTATATACTACCTCAAAGAGTAGGTACTATAGTAGCCTAAACTAGTCCTAGTAGTGAAAAGTCTTAGTACTAAAATACCTAGCCTGTTAGAGGCTAGTATAACCTAGAATATAAAACTAGTATATTATATTAGTAGAGGTAGAATTATATAAATAGGTATATGCTAGACTTTAGAGGCCTACTAAAATATATAGTAAAGCTACTACCTAAAGTAGAGATACTACGCTAGGTAAAGCCTAAGTTTAAGAAATTAAAGGTTAGTCTCTAGCTATAGCCTTTAACATTACTTTATAGCCTTTAATAGGGTACTAACTATATCCTACCCTAGAGAGTAGGTACTATAGTAGTCTAAACTAGCCTTAGTAGTTAAAAGTATTAGTAGTAAGATACCTAGCCTATTATAAGCTAGTATAACCTAGAATATAAAACTAGTATATTATACTAGTAAAGGTAGAATTATATAAATAAGTATATACTAGATCTAAGAGGCCTACTAAAACATATAGTAAAGCTACAACCTAAATTAGAGATACTATACTAGGTAAAGACTAAGTTTAAGAAATCAAAAGTTAGTCTCTAGCTATAGCCTTTAACGTTACCTTATAGCCCTTAATAGGGCGCTATATCCTACCCTAAAGGGTAAGTACTATAGTAGCCTAAACTAGCCTTATAATTCATACTTAAATAGTTTATAATAACGCAGTAGAGGTTACCTACTAGAAGCTATAAAGCTATAAAAGAACCTACCTAATACCCTATACTAAAGTAGCTAAATATAACTACTTACATACTAATTAAATAACTAATTAGTATAGATAGCCTAGAACTCCACGCTATAGTAGTCTAAGCTAAAGTATTATAATAATCCTAGGTACTACAAGCTTACTATAGCTACTATAGTAGTTACTAAGCCTCTATATACTAAAAATACCCTAGTTAAATAGTAATAATATTACTAAGGGATAATAAACACTATACCTTTAGCCATTAAGTATTTATCTATAGCTATCTTTTCTTTATTACCTTAAAGGGCTATAGGTATAAGCCTAGCCTAATAAAGCCTATCTATAGTAAACTAAAGTATATAACTACATCTACTATAGGTAAACCAAAGATAATAGATTACTATAGTAGAATATTATAGTAGGTAGTAACTACTACTATAAACCCCCTACTACTAAGGAAGCTACTTATAAGGCTATTAAAAGGGATATAATATAGTAGTTATTAAGATATAAGATAATTACCTTATATTACTATAAGGCGTACCTAGTATAGTTAGGTAGAGTAGATACGCTATATTACTAGCTAGCTATACTTACTCTCTTCTTATAAACCTACTAATAGTTTTTATACTTAGACCTTACTATAGCTTAATCTATCTTAAAAAATATTTCCTAAAAAAACGATTTATATAGGAAAACAAAAAAATCAACTTATAGCTACTAAAACCTTAACTAATCCTATATATTAAACTTAATCTTAGTAAAGGGTGAGAGGGGTTAAAAAAAGGCTTTCTAGGGTAACTAGACTTTAAGGGTATAAGCCTTATATTATTTTAAGGCTATATATATTAAGACTATAGTGCTATAATTAGTAAAGTCTACACTATAAGGACCTATAAAAAGCTTATAGGAAAAAATACTATATAAAAGGTTATTAGTCCCTTTATAATGTATACTATATTTACTTTATAAGGTACTTAAAATAGCTTTCTAGGGTAACTAGAAAGTCTTTCTAGGGTAACTAAACCTTAAGCCTATATATCTTAAAGTGTATTATAGCTACACATATAGGGACCTTAGCGCTATAATTAGTAGAGTCTACCCTATAAGGCCCTATAAAGACCTTATAAGAAAACGTAGTACGTAAAACATTATTAGTTCTATTATAATATATACTATATTTACTATATAGAGTTACTTATAGCGTATTTAGGCTATATATATAGGGGCCTTAGCGATATAATAAGTAGACTTTATATCATAAGGCTCCATAAGAATTTTATAGGAAAACGTAGTATATAAAAAGTTATAAGTCCTCTGATAATATATACTATATTTACTTTATAAGATTACTTATAGTATATTAAAGCTATACATATAGAAACCTTAGTAATATAATTAGCAGACTCTACGCTATAAGGCCTTATAAAGACCTTAAAGAAAAACGTACTCCATAAAAGGTTATTAAATTCTTTACAATGTATGCTATATTTACCTTATAGGGTTACTCATAGGGGATTTAGACTACTCATTTAGGAAACCTACCGCTATAAGGAGTAGACTATACGCTATACAGCTCTATAAAAACCTTATAAAAAAACGTATTACATAAAAAGTTATTAGTCCCTTTATAACGTATACTATATTCGCTTTATTGGGTACTTAAAATCGCTTTCTAGGGTAACTAGACTTTAAGCCTATATATCTTATAGTATATTAGGGCTATATATCTAGGGCCCTTAGCGCTATAATTAGTAGACTCTACGCTATAAGGCCCTATAAAGACCTTATAAGAAAACGTAGTACGTAAGAAGTTATTAATCCTTTGTAACGTATACTATATTCGCTCTATAGGGTACCTAAATTATCTTTCTAGGGTAACTAGACTTTAAGCCTATATATCTTATTATATATTAGGGCGACACATATAGGGACCTTAGCACTATAATTAGCGGACTTTATGCTATAAGGCCCTATAAAAACTTAATAAGAAAACGTAGTATATTAAAAGCTATTAATCCCTTTGTAACGTATATAGTATTTACTTTATAGGGTACTTAAAATAGCTTTCTAAGGTAACTAGCCTTTAAGGCTATATATGTTATTGTATATTTACATTACATACATAGGTACGTCTACGCTATAATTAGCGGACTCGACGCTTTAAGGCCCTATAAAAACCTTATAAGAAAACATAGTATATAAAAAGTTATAAACTAGACTTTAAGGGTATATATCTTATAGCGTATTAAGGCTACATATATAACGACCTTAGCGCTATAATTAACAAAGTCTATACTATAAGACCCTGTAAAACTTTATAAGAAAACGTAGTATATAAAAAGCTACTAATCCTTTATAACATATACTATATTTACTCTATAGGGTACTTAAAACATCTTTCTAGGGTAACTAGACTTTAAGCTTATATATCTTATTATATACTAAGACTATACATTTAGAGACCTTGGCCCTATAATTAGTAGACTCTATAATATAAGGCTCTATAAAGACCTTGTAAGAAAACGTAGTACGTAAAGAATTATTAATTTCTTTATAACTTATACTATATTTACTTTATAGGGTACTTAAAATAACTTTCTAAGGTAACTAGAAAGTCTTTCTAAGGTAACTAGCCTTTAAGGCTATGTATCTTATAGTGTATTAGGGCTATACATATAGTAACCTTAGCGCTATAATTAGCGGACTCTACGCTATAAGGCCCTATAAAAACTTTGTAAGAAAACGTAGTACGTAAGAAGTTATTAATCCTTTATAATGTATACTATATTCACTTTATAGGGTACTTAAAATAGCTTTCTAGGGTAACTAGACTTTAAGCTTATATATCTTATAGTATATTACAGCTATACATTCTAAGACCTCATCGCTGTAATTAGTAGACTCTACGCGCGCTATAATTAGTAGCCTCTACGCTATAAAGCCCTATAAAACCCTTATAAGAAAAACCTTAACGCTATAATTAGGGGACTCTACGCTATAAGGCCCTGTAAAAACTTCATAAGAAAACGTAGTATGTAAGAAATTATTAATCCTTTATGAAGTATACTATATTTACTTTATAGGGTACTTAAAATAGCTTTCTAGGGTAACTAGATCTTAAGCCTATAAATCTTATAGTGTAATAGGGCTATACATATAGGAACTTTAGCGCTATATTTAGCGGGTTCTACACTATAAGGCCCTATAAAAACTTTATAAGAAAACGTAGTATATAAGAGGTTATTAATCCTTTATAAGGTATACTACATTTACTTTATAGGGTACTTAAAATAGCTTTCTAGGGTAACTAGACTTTAAGCCTATATACCTTATAGTATATTATAGCTATACATTCTAGAACCTTGTTACTATAATTAGTAGACTCTATAGTATAAAGCCCTATAAAAACCCTATAAGAAAACGTAGTACGTAAAAGGTTATTAATCTCTTTATAACGTATATAATATTTACTTTATAGGGTACTTAAAATAGCTTTCTTGGGTAACTAGAAAGTCTTTCTAGGGTAACTAGACCTTAAGCCTATATATCTTATAGTATATTATAGCTATATATATAGGGACCTTATCGCTATAATTAGCGGACTCTACGCTATAAGGCCCTATAAAGACCTTATAAGAAAACGTACTATATAAAAAGTTATTAACTAAACTTTAAGGCTATATTTCTTATATTATAACAAGGCTATACATTTAAGAACCTTAGCGCTATAATTAGCGGATTCTACGCTATAAGACCCTATAAAAGCCTTACATTAAAACGTACAATATAGAAAGTTATTAACTAGACTTTAAGGCTATAAATCTTTATACTATATTAAGGCTATATATAAAGTAACTATAATAATGTAATTAGTAGGCTTTATACCATAAAGCCTTCTGAAAACTATAATAGAAAAGGTACTATATAAATAGTTACTAAGCTACTAACTACTAAGATAACTTTTACTTATAGGGTACTTATCTATAATGCGTGTAGAATAAGATAAGGATTTAGTAGCTATAGGTTAATTGTTTTGTTTTCCTATATAAATCCTTTTTTTAGGAAATATTCTTTTAGGATAGATTAAGGTGTAGTAGAGTTAGGGTTAAAAAGGTACTAGTAGGTCTATAAGAAGCTAAATATAGCTAATTAAGGGTAGTTTACTTACGTCTAAGTAAGTAGAAGTTATAGTATAGGTAATATTGTAGTAATATAAGGTGCTAGCTAGTAAATATTATAGTAGTCAAATAACTATTATTTAGCCCTAAAGGCCTAGCATTTTATAATAATTTCTTTTGAAGGCTATTGAAGGTACTAGTACTAATGTAGGTATTTAGGTTTATAGTTTCTCAGTAATAAAAATCTATTATAAAAGGAAAATCTAGCTTTGAAGACACTAAGACTAACCTATAAGTTAAAAGACCTTTATAGTAAGGTATATTACCCTACTTAGTAAGCATTAGGGTATGACCTTTAGGTGAATAACCCACCATTAGAGTAATTATTATAGAGCCCCTAGGGTAGGGGGGTTCTAAGGGAAGACCTTTATAGCAAGGTATGTTACCCTACTTAGTAAGCGTTAGGGTAAAACACTTAGGGGGTTATACTCATCTTAGTATAATAGTTATTATAAAGCCTCTAGGGTAGGGGGGTTCTAAAGGAAGACCTTTATAGTAAGGTATATTACCCTACTTAGTAAGCGTTAGGGTAAGACTCTTAGCGGGTTATACTTCTCTGAGTATAATAGCTATTATAAAGCCTCTAAGGTAGAGAAGCTTTAAGAGAAGACCTTTATAGTAAGGTACATTACCCTACTTAGTAAGTATTAAGGTATAACTTGAGGGGGAGGTATTTGTAGTAGTTAGTATATTTAAAAAAAACACTAAATAAAATGCAAAAACAGGATGCAAATACAAAATACAAAATATAAATACAAATCTAAATACATATTTATGTTGTATTTTATATTTTTTAAATATATATAACGTACCCGCATAGCGAGTCGCCCATCATAGCGAGTCGCCCACCTTCCTCTACCCTCCTACCTTCCATACAAGTTAATTCAACTACAATGTACGAAATCAATTAAAACTACTTATT
>PUHP01000884.1:0-17852 GCA_006783085.1 Colletotrichum shisoi | reverse complement strand
ATCTAGGCTATTTCTTACAAATAGACTTTATCTTAGCCTTACCTAATAATAGCCTATTAAAGCCCTACCCCTTAAGGATACTAGTCTTATCTATGTTATACCTATTAGATAGTTTAATACTAATAATCTTTAGTATATTAAGATGCTTAAACTAGTCCTTAATAACCTTAGTTAATACCTTATTAACACGCCTAGAATTAAGAGGGTAACTTCTCTAGACCTTAACTAATAGGTTTTTCCTTATAAAGGCCTATATCTATCCCCTTCCTAGAGGTTAAGTATCCTCTATAGCATAGAGGATTTGCTCTACAAATTGCTTCACTTGTTAATAGGTTAGAGGAAGCTTAAGGGCATGCTAAATTCGCACCTACTTAGCTAGCTTAGCCTCCTAGCTTACTATAAGCCTCTGGAGGTCAGAAAATGCTAATGCCCTTGGCTGGGTGCCCCTAAGTCGATGTTGCAGGGTAGACCTTAGGACACTATATTGCTAGGTAGCCTTCTGCAGGCTTTAACTGTTTGCAATAGCTTTAAGTGCTTGATTAACTTTAATTTTAGTATATTGGCTTATAATGGCTGAAATAAGGTGGCTTGAAAAGATGAGGCCATTTGGTTAAGGTTGAAGAATGTTGTGATGGTTGGAAGTTGGAGGAGGAGAAATGAGGAGGTTGGTGATGAGGTTTTTTTGGGTGGCCCAAATGTGGGGGTGGCCCAGAAGTGGGTGCTTTGACTTACTTCACCACTGCATCCTAGGTAGGTACCTACCTACCTACCCAAGTTGAAAGGGCCTGTTAGCGATTTACCGAAGGCAGCAAAAGCGAGCGAGACATGAGGGGCAGGGAATCTTGCCGGCTTACCTCATTCGTGCCTCTACCAGAAAGCGCACCGTGCAAATGATCCCTGCACTTGCGACGCTCTGGCGAGCAGCAAACACACTGATACTCTCAGTCTTCTCCGTACTTCGACGACATCACCCGGCCCACGACAGTGTCAGCATCTCGTCATTGCCGTCAGTGTGGAAAAGTACGGAACATCTTTCGAATTTCGCACGAGGGGTACAGGGCATTCAGTGCTTCGATCAGAGTGCGAGCTGCCCCAAGGTGAAGCTTGAACTGCGAAGTCAATCAACACCCGCTTCTTCTGCAGTGCAGCCTCGCGACGACATCTGCCCACGATGACAGACATCATTACCAGCCAGGCCCCTCCGGCCATCTCCATCCCTTCTGAAAAGGAGAAGAAGTATGACCGCCAGCTTAGACTGTGGGCGGCAAGTGGCCAAGCCGCCCTGGAGTCTGCCAGCATTTTGCTCGTGAACTCGGGCTCAGGAACTGTCGGCGTTGAGACCCTCAAGAACCTTGTTCTCCCTGGTGAGCAACCTGCAAACCATCCCGCCCTTGCCCTGATCAGACCACTCATTATATCTAGGTATTGGAAAGTTTACAATTGCCGACAATGCCACCGTGAGCGAGGCAGACCTCGGTGTCAACTTCTTCCTGGACGAGTCTCATTTCGGCAAGTCCAGAGCCCAGAGCTGCACTGAATTACTTCTGGAACTTAACCCTGAGGTTCGAGGTGACTGGTATCCTCGAAACCAGGTACGAGCTAATTTTTCCTCTATATATCACATTGGCAATGGCTAACGTTGAAAAAGAGAACCTGGGACCTCCACCGTCTTCTGGACAGCCCAGGCCCTTTTACTGTCATTCTGTACACCCTACCCATGGAGCCCGAAGACCTCAATATACTTGAGTCTTATAGCCAAGAGCAAAATACGCCCTTGGTTGCCATTCATTCGGCTGGTTTCTATTCTTACTTCAGCATTCGGCTTCCTAGCGTTTACCCCGTCGTCGATACCCATCCAGATGCAACCTCGACCACAGACTTGCGGCTCTTGGACCCCTGGGAAGAGCTGGAAGCGTTTGCTGAAGGAATGACCAGAGACATTGAAAATCTCGATAACCACGACCACGGACACTTGCCCTTTGTGGTCATTCTTCTGCACTACCTCAAGGTATGGAAAGCGTCTCACGATGGCGCTGCACCGAGCAACTACAAGGAGAAAGTTGAGTTTCGAAAAATGGTGGCCGACGCCACCCGAACCGACAACCCAGAAGGTGGCGAAGAGAACTTCGAAGAGGCCGTGGCCGCAGTCTTGAAGACCATTCTGCCCCCGTCTCTCCCATCTGCTGTCAAACAAGTCTTTGAGTATACGCACGCCAACGACGTAAGTCGAATCTCGTTCACCATGTGACCCGCAAGAGAAAGCTGAGTTGTCAATTTCACAGAGCGTGGCAAAATCGACCTTCTGGGTCATTGCAGACGCAGTTAGAGACTTCTATGAAAGACACCAATGCTTGCCTGTGCCGGGCGGCCTCCCGGATATGAAGGCGCAGTCTAGCGTGTACATCGAGCTCCAGAACATTTACAAGGCCAAGGCTCGCAAGGACGCAGCCGAGGTCCTAGCCTCAGTCCGCCAGAAACCCGGTGGCGAGGGCGTCGATCCAGCCGAAGTAGAACTGTTCTGCAAGAATGCGGCCTTCGTCAAGCTAGTTGTGCCCGCAAGCGGCGGAACCGAACAACTGCGTACCGTAGCAGGTAAGCACCCCTCCGTGAAGATCTTCGAAGATGGAGGTGTCGATGCTTATCATTTCTTAGAACAAGAATTTGCCAACGACGAAATGGCTAAAGAGGGTGTGCTGCCGTTGTCGCTCCTCCCCGTGTATCTTGCCCTCCGCTCCAGGTCACACGCAGGCACGGCTTCACCGGACGATATTCTGGCCAAGATTCAGTCGCTGGTCCCGGGCACAATCGATAACGAGCGGCTCGCGCAAGCTGCGCAAGAGGTATCCCGAGCTGGTGGCGGAGAGCTACACAATGTTTCCGCCGTGACAGGTGGCATGGTGGCCCAGGAGACGATCAAAATCATCACAAACCAATACGTACCCATTGAGAGCACGTGCGTATTCGACGGCATCGCAAGCCGGTGCCAGATTCTTCACCTATAGAGCCGGAAGCGCCTTCCAGCCCGGCGCTCTCAATACCCCTGGCTCATCATACCGTGCAACAATAGACCCTGCTCCATGACGTGCGGGGGGGAGGGGGCTTGTCGGCTGGGGTTGCTAGCCTGAGTGAGGCGTAGTAGTCTAGCTGGAAGATTATGGTCCGCGACGTATACTAGAAGATATTCGGCACTGCTACCCGGCACGGAACTCACGGGACCTGGAGGGGATGAGTGCGGCCGTCTTGGAGGAAGTCAACATGGTAGCGCCTAAAGTGCGACAGCTGAAGGTTCCGGAGTCGATATGTCGAAAGGGGGGGGGGGGGGGGGGTAGCATCTCTAGCGTGAGTATTTCGCAGGGCTGGTGGATGTTACCTTCCGATGCTACCTCATTAGACCCTGGCGATGGATATGTGGTGTTGGGGCGGAGATCACATCGGACCGCAGTCCCTTCCAGAGGTTCAGGGTGAAGTTCTAATGGCCCGGACATTGCGGAGTCTCTCGGGGCAAAGAGATGGCGAGGTCAACGAAAGCAAACGAATGGAACGGTGAATAAGATGTTCGCGAGCGCCACTACCCAGGGCTCTACTTCGGCGCTTATGTTGGTTTCACAAGAGGAAGCATAACGAGGAGCCAATGGCCCCGTGTGGCTAACAATTGCAAATCGCAAGTGATAAACATGCCTATATGTCTCTTTTTACATGAAGACATGAAGCTTGTCAGTGAGTCAAGCGCCTTCATCAACATGTCGTGGCGAAGCCATTACACGTATCGCGAGGTTGGTGTAAGGCCCCAACAACCTCAGTCGGTACCAACGCAAGGTGGGTTGGAAATTGACGGGCCTCCAAGCCGGGACTGACCCGCAGCAGAGGGGTAAGTGTCGTTCCCAGCCGCCCCCAGATCTATACGGCTTGTTCTCCGATTGTGGTAGGTGTGGAGTGTCGGAAGACGATTCGGACTGCCTGAGAAGCGGCACAGATGACGGGCCGCGCCTACACAGTTTCTGGGGTCCGTCGACTGACTTGGGCTCTGGTAACCCTTCCCGAAGGGGAAATCCTATTGTATCACGAGCACGGCAAAGAATGCCAGGGGGTGTAGGGATACTGGGAGGGTGCGATGTGATGGGCCTAAGACGAACCCCGAATTGACTGAGTGGCTCCAGGGTCCCCGTCGGAAAGGAAGGAATGACGAGGAAGGAAAGTCTCGGCGCCTCAGATGGGACGTGAGTCTGGTGGCAATGGATGATGCCTTGGGCTAACTGCTGCCGAAGCGATGCGGGTGAATAGCCCATCCTCTGATTCGGTTGTCACGATTGTGAGAAGAGCGGCGGCAGCAGCGAGCTTCGGCTAGCTTTCCGAAGGATGCACTCTGGGATGATGGGAGTTTCGGGGAGGAAAACAGAAAGAAAAAAAGAGAAAACCCGCGAGCTGACACCTGCGGGTCTGTCCTCCTTTCTCGTCATGGACCGCATTCGTAAGTACATGAGCCACTGACAGGAACAGGTGGGCGAAAATGCATCCGCGCGCGCATGTGTGTGTCTGTGTGTGTGCGGATGAGTTATTCTGGACAACGTCAGCAGGCACACACTCACTTCACAGCCCTCTCTGTCTAATCCACATCTCCACTCAGAGTACGAGTGATCAGAGTGATCGTGGCGGCCCAACGAGTGATAGGCGGTGGAAAGGGGGGGGAGGGGGGTATGCTCGAGTAACTGTGTAAGTGGGCTGGACACCTTGACACAGGTGGATATTCTCGCCTGTGCAGATTTGTTCCACATTGAGCGGCAGGCGTAATCGCCCGGGACGAAAAGGAACCATTTTTGACGACATCGCGCAAAGGTGTGTGAGAGGCGGTTATCCGGAGGACCGGAGCAGCCTGCGTGCGATGGGGGATTCGAAAGACTCGACTTGATTGTCACATAGTTATGGTTATTCGTCGGAGAGACTGGTCAGGTTGATGATATATCTTGAAGTATTCAATATTCGAGATGAGAATCAACTAATGGCAAATACTGGTCAATATTCCAGACATTTTTTTCGGAAATCATGTGTAGAACACGATGGCTTGGAAAGAAAGATCAGACCTTGAAACGACGGAAGCGAAGCACACAAAAGACAAACCATGCCCGCCCGCGCGAGCCTATCTCCATGGAGAGACGGATCGCAGTGCGGTTCTATCCACAACTGACGCATAAACATAGGCGTCTTGACTTGCCGCAATAGGACGATGGGCACAGTACGACATGTATCCTTGCTCCCGAAGCGGGTTGAATGTTCGCAGACGGGCTCGCTGCCCGTGAACCAAAGGGGGACGGGCAAATGAACGATGGCTCGTTACCGGGCGTAACCGTCGCGCAGCCGAGCGAGATGCGTCAAGTAAGATAAGCACGTGTCGATGGAGGTGGCAGACCGAGTTGCTATACTGGGAGGGGCTGCAGACCGGCAGGGTCCCGTCGGAAAGCCAGATTAGACGACACGTACGACGTACGTACGACTTTTGCTCTCTCTTATTCTTGCCAAGACGCTGGCTACACGGGATATTCCCGCAGTTCTTGCTGTAAGTCTCTTGGAAGAGCTTCTCGTCAACATCGTGGCTTGCAATTCATCAAAAGTTAAAGGCTGTCCTCGCAGAACGGGATGACGCCCCAAATCCCAGCAGTACAAGCAAGTTTGGCAGATTTTCGGCAAAGTTGGTCAGAATCATCAACTCGATATTGGACATAGGTCGATACAGGAAAGAAAGCATCCCACCACCCATGCTTCATGCAAACACACGCATCCCTGCCTCCTCAACCCGTGACTCTCGCATCCCCGCAGGTTGGGATGCCGCTGGACGGCAGGCGAGGGAGCAGGGACGGTTCGCCGGGTCTGACAGCCTTCAATGTTGCGCAATCCTGAATCCGGGGAACCATACACCTGACTGTCCTGAAGATCAGCTTTTGCGGGAGGCATAGATGGGCTACTGCAAGAATGCCTGGTCGGACGACTACGTGAACAGCGCCTTCTCCCTGATGACCGACATGGCCAAAAGTGGCTTCTGGGGAACCCATGCATGTCGTGGCTCATCAGGGCAAACGCCTCATGGTTGCGGAGTCACCGGAGCACAGCCTTGTTTTTTGGCGGCGTAAGAAGCAACATGTCTAGTCGCACCATTATCTACACCAAGAGCCGGCATATTCTGTGGCCAGATAGATTAGCGACAGACATACACGGGTATCGTGCCCTCCTCCCTGACAGGTTGACGGGAAGCTCATTGTCCTTGGTACGTACGTGGCCAGGTGGCTCGAGAGCGAGGAAATGTTCTTTCCTCGGCAGCCTCTGAGGAAGGAAGACAGGGCCCAGCCAGGTCAGAGGCGGGCGTCTAAGTGCATGCTAGTTTCGGCTGGCCGGATCGAGTCTGCCACAGTCAATGTGACCTAAGAATCACTCTGGTTCCTTCTCTGATCGACCGAAAGGGGCGGCGTTGTGGGGTAGCGAGTGCCCAAGAAGTGCAGGTGCATTGCATGAGGTCGACCACAGAGTGAGTGTACAGGTCGTTGCGGAGGAACACGGAGGAACACATGACAAGCGCATTAGCCAGTGTCCGACCCGGTGCGTGAGCATAACCAGGTGTAGGTACACGAGTGTGGTCAGCAAGATGACCGCGAAGGCGAGTTGTACACATAACAGGTCATCCATCGTGTAGGTCGTCCGTCTGCCCGTTCAACCCCACAAGAGACGAGCTGCTTAATGCCCGCATTGGCAGGGATTTCAAATTATGGATACAATATCATTTACTTCAGGCAAATCTCCTCCGTTGGTGGATAGCGGGCGGCAGACGAGAAGCCGGGATTATGGGAACGGTTCGTCGGGGAGTGGTGCCAGCCACGCATGTGCGACCAAGCAAGCCGCCGCGTGATGAGCGAGACGTCGGCTACCCGAATGCTGCAGCGTAAACTTGTCAGGTACTATCCTGCCGTCGAACGTTGATGTCCCCTCTGTCAGGCCTTGAACCTGGCCTGGTGACAATCAGGAAGGCCGGGAGTTGCGAACCAAACCAGGCGAGGACGAGTCGAGAATGTAAGAACATGGTTGGAGGAACCAGATTTACAAACGGAATGGTGTGTGGGGAGAGAGAAACTGGGGTGGGAGTGAAGATGGAGTCATCTGGGGCGGGCGGCAGAGTCTAATAGAGAGAAGCGCATGCTGGCCTGACATGGATGTGTACCTGAGCCGCCTCTTCGGTCTGGCCAGGTGCCCTGTGGTTTTCTCATGCTGGCTGAGAACCGGAAAGGAGACCCACGATGGACGGCACTGACCGACGGGACATGCTTCGAAACAGCCGAAGGTTGTCGGGACTGGAGCCGAACAGCAAGAAAGGAAGGCATGTTGGCTAGGGTTGAGATACTCCGGCTTCCTGAGAGAAGCACCTCCTCCATGTGGGTTACACCTTTCATTGTACCACCGTATTGTTGACTGCCCGTTATTTGTTTTTCGGATGATGAGATGTACATTCAGCGATGGCACCAAGAGGTGAAGTGAGTGACCTTCTTGGCCTCTGGGCCGGAGCCCACCCACTTGCCTCGAGACGGTCCTTCTCTCAGTGCAGGGTACGTGTACCGGTTATAGAGAGGGGACTGCAGAAACCCGCTTCGGCTAGGAGAACCCGAGACGTAAGGCACTATGCGAAGTGTCGAAGCGATGTGGTCCATGGGCTGGATGTCCGGAGTGCTGCATGGCCAAAAACCTGACAAGGCGTGGTTGTTTTTAGGTGGAAACGAGTCAGATGGCAACGGGATACTGTCTCGCCACGACTGAGGGCCGTTTCTTCAACGGTATGTATTAAGTGGAGACTGCTTAAAGAAGCAGGGGAAGGAGAAAGGGGTGGCGGTTGTCCCCTGGATCGGCGGTGCGGCCCTGCTTATTCTCCTCCTCCCAGAGCGAGGGGAGGGAAAGGCGATCCGTGAACAGGGGGTGGGAGGTGGGAGGAAGCGCGTGGCAGCAGCATGTTGAGGGGTGGTTCGAAGGAGCAAGCAAAACAATAACGGGAAGGATGCGAGAGGATAGGTACACGCTTACACACACGCTGAGTGTGAAGCGCAGTTGACGCGCATTTCTGGAGTGCCCCTCTCTCACATGTCCGGCATAGCCGCACACAGGACGGTAAGAGGGACGGGAGGGAAGAAGGGTGAGTGAGTGGGGAATATGAATGGCCGGGGAAGCCATCTCAAAAAGACCAGGAAAAGAAAGTCGAAAGGGGAAGGAGGTTGCAGTCTATGTTCGCCAATCGCGCGTTCGATGCCGGCGAACAAGATTGGGACTGACTGCCATATGAATTGGTCTGCACAGGACTCGGGTGTTTGGCAGTCTTCTTGTGAAATGAGGTAAAGAACGAACGAGCCACAAGGGCTGGGAGTACGAAACGCCGTAGCCGTCGGTATCCGTACTTGGTTTGTGGGCTTGAGTAAATTTCTCTTCGAGACGAGACACAGCAAGCAGCAAGCGGGTTGGAGAATAGGTGGGATCTGTGCGTCAGATGGGTGCCGCACGAATACGTGCCGATGCTTAATTACCCTTAACCTGAAGCTGGCAAGGGAACCGGCCCCGCCCAATTGAGATTTCCCCACCAGTCAATGGCTGACGGATGTCACTGGGCACTTTCAACTTACCTCACCCGCATCGTGTGTCAAGTGGATAGCTGCTGCGGATACATCGACAGCCAGCAGCTGGCAAATGAGAACCCTGGTAACCGTTCGGATGCACGATGCGATTTATGTGATGGCAGAGAGTACGCTGCTGAGTTTTAGGCTCCCGAAACCCATCCCATCCAAAGCTCCCCAGGGTAAATTGATCACATCTGGTGCATGTTTCAATCATTCACCCGGGTGTGCATCTCACACTTGAACCAAATCTTTCCTGATTGGTTTGTCAACATTGTCAGATGCCCCACTCTTCGGTTTCCCCACCCCCGGACCACCCTCCCTCCCATTCCTGTCTAAATCTTTTCCTTCACTCGTTCATCATATTTCTCGTTCTACTATGTATTGTTTTCGACTACATTTTCCCCACCAAAATCTCTCTCTCATTTTCAAGCTTCCCCTCACAACCCCGCCCTGCCTCACCTGTTAATTAATTTAGCAATTTACATACCGGGCCGTCCAGAACGATACCTCATCCCTCTTCTTACAACCCCCCCTCCCTCTCGCGGGCGACACCATCATCCTCCCGAGGGAAAACGGGACCGAGGAAATGCTGGTTGCCCTTCCGAGTCCAGCTTTGCTCTTTCTCCTCCACTTTCCGCCATGTAACTTGGAAGCCTTCCGTTCTCGCGCCATGCTTTTCGTCCACACCTCGAAAGGTGGGTGAAGAAGTGTGTCGTAGCACCCGAGCTGTGCCTAGCAAACATGCATTCCCCAATTCATCCCATGTGCTACCTCCAGACGCACAGCCTTTTCGTCTCTTCTCTTTTCACGTTGCCCTTCTCCTCACATTCCTCCTCCTCCACGTTCTCCAGATTCCCTGCCCCAATCAAACATCGCTTTCAAATCAAGTGGTGTGCGCCTCGGTCCTCCGCATCTGCCATGCCCCATTTACTCACCAGACTACATGATGCGATACCCGTCTTGTCGGCCACAATTATTTCTTGGCCATGGTTCTTGACTCCTGCGCCCCTGAACGAAGCATTCACTTAGCAGCAGCCCACTCACAAGCCACCTTCGCGGATACACAGTGCGCCAAGAGGACTTCCCGCTGAACCTCTCTCTCTCTCTCTGGCTTGACTTGCACAATTCCAACTAGTCAGAACTTTTCGAGTACGCCACTCACCATGTTGCGAACCGGTACATCTGTCTCGATTCGGTTTAGCGTCTTTCGCTGAACATCTCCTCCCCTTCTGTCGGTTTTAGTGCCTGAAGTCCTCGTGACACCGCACGCACGCCCTCCCGTGGGGCCCGTTGTCTTTTTGGAGAAAAGACCCCGTTCCTGGCACCACGATCTCTGCCTCGACTTTGGCCACCTCCACCTCTCTGGCCCGTCGCCCCTTTCCAGATGGACCTGCGCCACTGTTCCCCTCACCCTACTTGGCCTGCCACATCTTTGCAAAGTCGACAACAAGAATCATTGTGTCGCATGGTTCCTTGCGCTCGTCAAACCTGGAGAAACCGTTCCCTTCATTCGGATTCCATCACCTCGTCGCCTGTTCTGGTCTGGCCTGGTCTGGTCTGGTCCCGGCAGGCCAACCCTACGCCAGAGTGATCCGTCCATCCACCCCCTGTCTAACACTTTGCCCCAAGGAAGCCGACACGGTATTGATGTTCCATCGCCTTTTTTTTCTCTTTGCACCATCTCACATATAGACCCTGGCAATCTTCCCCACATCCAATGTTGCCGCGTCGGTTCTCCTGCGGATAGCTACCGGCCTCCTCGTCAAACAAAGTAGCACTTCGGTTTACTCATCTCTCCTCCCATGCGGATACGCGTATATGTACTTATATGTATATATATGCGTGCCCCCCGTGTCAACATCAACGCCGTCGAGAAGTTCATTTCGAGTTCTCAACAAGGACAGAGCCACAACCTTTCCATCAACTAAAGGCCTCCAACAACAGAATTGCCCTTGGCTTCTGTAATTCATCGCCGCTGCCTCTAAGCCTTCGCGACCCCAAATCCGTGGCCGGTCCAATTAGTGACAGACGACCTCCTCATCGGCGGTGAACATGGCACCGTTGGTCCCAGTTTCCGCCCAGGGTGGAATGTTCCATACCTGTGAGTAGTCAGCTAGCTTTCGGCACGCTGGTATTTTCTCTGGCTCACAACCGTCTAGTCCAGGGGGTAACGCCGCGAAAGCCGATAATCGATTCTCAGGAAAGCGGAAAGTCCACAAGCTCGAGCAGTTCCAAGAGAATTACAACTCCTCATGCGTGCGCTGAGTGCAAGAGAAGAAAGATGTAAGTGCCATGCAACCTTTTCTGAAACTTCCCTTTCGCTAACAGTCATCAGCCGCTGTGATGGCCAACAGCCGTGCGGCCAGTGTCTCTCAAGCCGCGCTCCCAAGCGCTGCTTCTACGACAAACACAGGCAGCGGGTCATTCCTTCGAGGAAGACGCTTGAGGCATTGTCCCAGTCGCTTGAGGAATGCCGGTCCATCTTGAAGCGCCTCTTCCCAAACCAAGACATTCACTCGCTGCTCCCGCTCTCTCGCCAGGACCTCCTTGGCTTGCTTGAACGTCCCGTTCTCGACACGCCGACGGCGCTTCCATCGCCGCCTCTCAACACCTCACCTCTCTCTCAGGAACTGGAATCCCCTGTGTGTTCCGGCTCTGAACGAGGTTTCTCCGCGCTTGAGCTGATGCCCGGCCGGGATACGGAATGGGACGAAGAGCGTCGCGGCCGCGATCCCATTCCTATTGAGGCCGACGATGTGAACGCACTCTCGCTATCCGTGGACCGACAGTCGTCCTACCTTGGCGCTTCTTCAATCAAGGCAGCTCTAATGTGCCTGATGAAGGTGCAGCCTTCGCTCCGACATTCGCTCACTACGCCGCTCCACACCGCCGAAGTTACACACAGCTTCCCAGGCTTGCGCCAAAAGAGCGCAGCGCCCAAGGATTTACAACGCATTCCTTGGTCGTGGAAGGGCCAGACGCTTATCGACGCCTATTTCAAACGAATTCATGTCTTCGTCCCCATGCTCGATGAGGCCGCCTTTCGTGCCGATTATCTGGAGGGTCAACGATGTGACCCTCCCTGGCTGGCTCTTCTAAACATGGTCTTCGCCATGGGCAGCGTTGTGGCCATGAAGTCGGATGACTACAACCATATCAACTACTACAACAGGGCGATGGAACACCTGCCAATCGATGCTTTTGGCAGCAGTCACATCGAGATGGTGCAGGCTTTGGCTCTCATTGGAGGCTACTACCTCCACTACATCAACAGACCGAACATGGCCAATGCCGTTCTCGGTGCGGCCATCCGGATGGCTAGCGCTCTTGGCCTTCACCGGGAGAGCCTGGCTCAGGGGTCTAGTGACATGGTTGCCGCCGAGACCCGGCGCCGCACTTGGTGGAGTCTGTTCTGCCTCGACACATGGGCAACGACAACGATGGGACGACCTTCCTTTGGCCGATGGGGCCCTGCGATCAACATCAGGCCCCCCGAGTTTGGTGTCAACCAGGCCCGGGACTCTGCTCAGCATGCGGGCATCTTGCCACTCATTGAGAACATCAAGTTCTGCAAGATTGCCACGCAGATCCAGGATTTGCTGGCAATCTCGCCCCTCCTTCGTGCAGATGACCGTTGCAATCTCGACAGTCAGCTGGTCAATTGGTACACCAGCCTCCCCTGGCTGTTGAGGACGACAGACCCTTGCGCCGAGCCTCTGTATATTGCAAGGTGCATCATGAAGTGGCGATACCAGAACCTGCGAATACTTCTCCACCGGCCCGTTCTCCTTAGCCTGGCCAGTAACAGCGCACTGCCCCAGTTGGCCGAGCAGGATATCACAGCCATCGAGACATGCCGTGAGCTAGCCAAGCAGACCATCGAGGATGTTGCGCGGGAATGGACTCGAAACCAAATGTCTGGATGGAACGCTGTGTGGTTCCTCTACCAGGCTGCCATGATCCCGCTTGTGAGCATCTTTTGGGAGTGGAACAGTCCACGTGTTCCCGATTGGCACCAGCAGATTGAGACGATTCTTGGTCTACTAGAGGCTATGGAAGACTGGTCATTGGCCGCAAAGCGTAGCCGAGAGGTTGTGTGGAGGATGTATGAGGCATCTCGACAGCCGTCCATGCGGTCAGAGAGCCCTCTGCAGGGGATGAGCAGCGATCAAGGGCTGTTGTTGGCTGAGGCAGAGCTGCACATGTCACCCATTGGCCTGGAGCCGGAAGGGATGGGCATGATGGGAATGATCGATCAGCATGGCCTCTGGGATCTGGACGGCATGTATTGGGGTCAGAGCCCAGACCAGACGGTGGACTTTTCCCCTTACGACGTTAACGAGCAAATGCTGCACATGGACTACGGCATGATGGGCACTCAGGCCACGGCCATTGAAGGTGGCTTTTTTGTCCACTAGTGTGGCAGTCTGGCGGTACATTCTGTCTGACCCGCTTACTCCTTTCTTTCTTTCTTTCTTTCTTTTCCCCTGGTATATATCTTCCCTTCTCTTACATACTTTGGGTAACTAGCTGGAGCTACTCCCCTCACGCTGATTGACATGGCTTGGACGGACACAGGGGTGGATGAGCAAGGCTTGGCGTTTCTGGAGGCGGTCGGTCACGTTGACGGGTCCCGGGAGGGAAACGGTCTATGAGCATGGGAAAATGGTTATGACGGCGGCAGACTGTGAAGAATACCCTAAATGACGATCACGATATGCATGTCATTCGCTGCAGACCAAAGTAGGAAACCTACAGTGATGACGGGGCTGGGATTGGCTGAGACCCTCCACTTGGACGGATACCACAACCCTTCATTCCCTTGCTGGAGTGTTTCTGCATACCAACAAGGTAGGATAGAGTAAAATGGGGTATAGGTCGGACTAGGCAATTTTTTAGAGTCTTACACGAAGCCAAACATGACGCTCCTGTGACGAACGAGGCGAACAGACGGTCTGGGAGACTGGCTCCAGGTCGCAAGTGGTGTGCAGGGTCTTACGTATGGCGAGGCTGTGGAATGCTATGCCACCAGTCGCTCTCGCAGCGGAAGACCAATCCCTATGGTTTCCTGTCCAAGTGTGGTCGCAGAGGAAATATCGGCATCAGGGACGAGCCGGCCGACCGAAAGTGCGTGGTAGTCTCAAATGGCACCGCTGAAAAAGTTTAGCATTCAAGCCTGGGCAGGGCTTCATGCCTTGAGTCAGGTCACACAATCATTCTTGATCCAGAGGCAGGCGCTCGCACTCGGCAGATCAGCCTTTGCCACGTTTGCGGGCTGAGGGAGCAAGCGTAGGCTGGCATCGACCGGGACAGAGCTAGAGCAATGTGTGGTCAGGTCGGAGCAGACGGCTCAACAACGAGCCACCATATTAATTCAAAGCGAGGTTGACTGAGGTACCATGGTTTGGAGTGACCAACTGGACTAGGGTAGTTATGCAGGTAGGTATGCGAGATGACAGTTGCGATTGGATGGATAAATGTCTTGATGGAGATTTCAAGATGGCTCTTTGGGTTGTCGGCCCGTAGCGATTTTTCTACCCACCCTTCCGTTGTGATGCACGCTTGACCTTTATGGGCCCCAACCAACAGCCTGAGTCATCGGCAAAAAAACACCCTTTTAACCACAAACTTACCAGCAGTTAACCTTCCTTCCGTTGTGATGTGAACAACGTGACTGCAGTGAACCAGCCCGAACAGAACATGTGCGAAGCAGTTCACTTTTTGACTGTCTGCAGGGTAAGTCAATCGATCTCGGCCAATTCGGGACGAGATAAACGGTGAAGCGGGGTCATGGTGTCCCACTCCGGTAACAGGCCCCCGCGCGGTGCCCGCAGCCGTTGGCAGGCCCTAGATCACCAAAGCTCGCCTGTATTATCTCTAGCCATGGGTAAGGTTGCTAACAGAATGACGACAACTGAATGGACAGCTGCTCTATAGAGTTGGCGACATTGTTAGTCACGTCGGCTACAGGATTATGCACGGAATCAAAATTGGGTTCTTTCGCTCAAGACAAATAACTATAGAGAAAGGGACAATCCAGTACAACTAAGACAGCCAGCACGCTAACCAGTTTTGTAGGTATTTTGATATATAGAGTAATAGGACAATCCATTCAACGAAAGCGACCAAGCGCTATTGGGGAAGCTCAAAAGCTGTATTGCAGTACCTTCCGCTCTTCAACGACCAAGAACATTGGGTGAACGTACCTGCTCACCTACCTACCCACCTACCTAGGTAGGTAGGTAGGTAGGTTAGTAGGATAACCTTTGGATATCAGGGAAGGAATCAAACACCATATTCCCATGGTCGTCGACGGTGTCACGCCGGCTTCTTTAGTATCCTTGGTAATATCGCGCCTGCATCAACTAGATGTTATTGCGCATTGCAATACGTCCTTTCGATTCAATTCCCAACCACGCCCTGTGAAGCTCCCCGCCGACACAAGTCACACAGCCTCAAGAAATACTCGGTCTTGCTTCTTATTCCTCGAATCGTTGCTCCAATCGTTGTCATCGTCGTTGTCGTCGTCGTGGTGTTCCACGTTCAGAACCACTGGTCTGAGACATCGCCGCATCAACAGCCCGCCCAACAAAGCCTGCCGAATCTCGCTGTGTACAGAAATTGTGCACAGACGTTTACAATGGAACATGCGCTCAAATGCAATGTGCTCAAATGCCGAAAAGAGCTTGGTGACCAGGCGATGGTGACCACCTGCAGGTAATCGTGAGGGACACCACGAACTAGCCCGTTCCAAAACTGACAGACCACGTCCGGCAGCCATATTTTCTGCGTCGAGTGCTCCAGACGCCATGGTTTGATCGGGCCAGCACCTGAGCGGCGTAGCACCTGCCCAGCCTGCGGTTCCCAGCTGACAAAACCAGACGATGCGGTGGTGACCAACCTGAACCCGACCGAGGACTATAAAACGAGCGTGCTCAGCGGGTTGAGCCCCAATATCATTATGGAGAGTGCAGGGAGAGCATTGAGCTTCTGGGCATATCAATCAACACAGGAAATGTAAGTTCTCTCTGCCTGGTGAACTATTTTGGAAGGGCCATTGACATGCACAAGCGTTTACCAGCGATATCTGGAGAAGACTCTGACCGAAAAGCTCAAGTCGCTGAACGTGAAGTTTGAAAAGACCGCGGGAGACGCTGACGCAGAGATTGAGAGTCTTCAAGAGAAGCTACAAGGTAACTTTGCCAATTAAACTGACCATTCTATCTTCGAGCATGCTTGTTAATGGTACGGTAGCCCTTTCGGACGACTGCGACGATGTGCGACGCAAGCACGAAGAGCTTGCGCATGCCTACCAAGACAAGTGCCGTAAACTTACACAGGTCCAGGAGCTCTACGACCGGGTGAAGAGGAAAGCCGAGCTAGGACAGATGGAGGCTGCTGCGCTGGACGCTGTTGCTTCAACTCTTCAGTTCGGTACACGCGTGCCCGAATACAATAAGAATGAATCGGCCGCGAGGCTCAACATATACGAGCAGCAAACAGACCCTACGCACCATGCTCCTCCTTATGCCACCAGGACAGACCGTCAGTACCAGAGCGCACACGCTAATGGAGGCCCAGGGACATTTCGTGGGGATATGGCCTGGTCAAGGAGCGGACCCGCGCAAGGTTAGGCCGGCGCCAACCGTATGTCAGCGTCTCTACATTCTAACCATTTTCCTAGGCGGCGATGTACACACTCCGCGCGGAACCCCCCGGGCGCATGGTGTTGATATCGGGGCCGAGAGTCATGCTAGATTCGGGTCGTCGGCGGCTTCAAAGCCGGCTGTACGTACGTCTTCAATTCGGGGCCTATCTGGCGTGGTCGGCAATGCCTCAAATTTGAGACACCAACCGGTTCTTCGTGGTCATGGACTGGGTCTCGGACTCTCCTCTGGAATCAGAACCAGTCACACCAGTCAAGTCAACCATGGCAGCCACAACAGTCATGGTTCGGAGGAACGCAACGCATATCAGTTGTATGCCCGAGGTATTTGCAAGGTGTCACCATTCCTGATGTTTTCGCCACTGACCCTCAACGACAGCTGCCCAGCGCCCAAATCTTGCCCCTGCAGAATTTGGCCATATGCCTGGCTCATGACAAAAAGCATGCCTGGCGGCCCTATATGACAGGACTCTCTTTTCAGGCGGCTTTATTTGTGGGGGAGAGACAGTAGAAAGAGAAACAGAAACAGAAACAGAAACATGACATGACATGAAAGACGCATGGTACAGGTATGCCTCACAATGGAACCAACAGTGATGTCTACTCATTGTAATAAATGAACCACCAAAACCAGACGTGAAACAACGTGTTTTGGGAGAGGAAACCTACCATTGTATGTATGATGATGAGATGGACAGACAGCACAAGTCGCGATTACGGGTAACTTGGTGCGGCACAGCAATTTGCCGTCAAACAAGCAGAACCAGGAGTCCAGCTCGTTAGTACTTGACGCATGTCCAAATCGAATTGAGCGAATTCTAGATCGATGTTGCCGTCCCCACCTGGAAGTCGAGCTGGTGGGGGGGGCATGGGTTGGCTGAGAAGAGACAAGGGCCACGGCGGGCCATGTCGTCACCCGTGCATGCCATCAACGTGGTCCACAGCAACACCTCTCTTCTTGCTGGACCGAGAGCAGGACCTGGGTCTAGGGCGGCGGATGCTATTAAATTAGGCTTGCGGTGGGAGGCTCTAGGCTCTCATCCCATCATCCCATTACAGAAGGCGGGTGACGGTCAGCGTTGATGAAGCACAGACGCCGCAAACATGGGGGGAGGGGGTTGCGCATGACGTTGGATCATTTCGGTTGGCAATGCATGCGGGAGGCATACGCACGGCAGTCGGGCGATGACGGAACAGCAGATAGATGTTGAGACGAAAAAAAAGGGTTCAAAGATGGGAGAAAGTGAGGGGTGATGAGGGGTGGTCCAGAGATGGGGGCCTACATCGTACACGGACAGGGGATGAGGGATGTAAGATTAAAGTTGGACGATAAATGCGATTCGGGATCGGGAGTTGAAAGACGCAACCCTTTTCGAAGGGACATAGTGTTCTTAGGAACTGTGTTACATTCATGGTCTGGCTTCCTTGCTTCTATCCCATCGACGGCGAGAAGGCTCCAGACCCACTTTTTCCCCCGCAGTACAGTCACATGACTAGAATACATGACGCAACGACATTTATCCCTATGTTATTTTGTATGGCATTACTAC
>PUHP01000883.1:0-18083 GCA_006783085.1 Colletotrichum shisoi | reverse complement strand
TACTAAAAGCAGTTTATAAAGTCTTTAATATAGACTTACTCTAGAGGGTACCTTATAACCCTTTACTAGGGTAATAAGTAGATAACTTCTACCTACTACCTATGACTTATATTAAAAGTAAACTTAAATAAGCTATAGAAAGGATCCTAGCTATAAGAAAGTATAGTAGGAATAGCGCTAGTATACTATAAGCGCTAGTTAAATAGGTAGGATATAGGGAGCTAACTTAGGAGCTATTAGACTAGGTATAAGAAACTACAGCTATAGAAGAATATAAGTAGACTACTAGGGGGGTACTAAGGCCTAAGGGGGGGGATACTATTACAGGCTTTACTATAGAAGACAAGCATAGGTAGAACCTACACACAGAGCAACCTTCTGCCAGCAGCAACCCACCTAGTAGGCCGCCGCTTACCCCCTAGAGAGCAGCCAGACTGCAGATTCTTCCTTCTTCCCCTCTTCAGTGTAGATACATTCAATTAAGGTACCCCTATTGTTGACTAACAACGGCTACGCCCCTTACATTAGGATAGCTAAGTATAGGCTAGAACGCGAAGTATTTATAGGAAAGTAGGGGGGTGGGGTTATATTAGCTTGTCTAATTACATATAGTCTTAGCCTATCCCGATCTGGAGCGCAGCGCAGGAAGCAGGGTAGGCTAGACTATTGTAAGCCTCCCTAGCGGACGGAGCCGTTTTAGATCCAAATTTAACCCTCTTATTAGTTAGATTAGTAGCAACAGTGAGATTAGGTTCGAGACTGGCAAAATACGAAACCTGGACTGGTAATTTACCTGCTGCCCCTCCCGACTGTCAAGGTTTCATACAACTTGCTATTCGTGCAGGGTACTAGGCCAAAATTCTATGCCCTTGGTTAGGTACTGTCTCAACGGCGGCTCGATGCTGGAGCGGTTCAATCTGTCACGAGATATAAGGCGCTAGTTGTTGTGACACAATCTCACCACCGTCACTCCTTTCCTGCCTCCTGTCATGTCCCCCGTTGCCCTTCTCTCAACGTGTCGTTATAGCGCCATCTGCGACGCAAGTCACTTCTTGCCCATCGGTTTCGGGTTTTGTGGCAGTACCCTCGCAGTTCCCAACGAACGCCCAAATACTTTCCCTAGAACCTGGTAGGGATTGCTCGTCGTGCATGTCGAACAAGCCCATGGTCGCCTGAGAGCCATCTCACTTTTTTCTCAACGCCAGTCCGCCACATCTAGATCCTTCCACCATACGTATCCACGAGGCCAACCACATTCCTCAGTGCTATTCTGCGTATCATCACAGACAAGTCCTTCTTCGCTCCCGGGAGGGCCACCATCGGAAAGCCGCGCAAAGCCAGCGTCACCTGGATCATCCATCACAAGTTACTTCCCTTCTACACCGGCAACGATTACAATACACGGGGCGATCTTTCCTCAAGTCCTTGCTTGACCTAGCCAACATCAACACCGACGGGATTGCCTGCTTGGCTCTTCTTATTGGCAGAGCCTCTGTTCGCCGGCGATGGAATACAAGAAAGCTAATCGTGTTCCACTAATGGACGCCAAGAAATCGAGTCCCATTTAATAATCTCTTAAACCAGCTGGGGACGAGATTGCTGCGCTGTCTATGACCAAGAAGAAGAGCCAGCGCAGTTGAATTGCCAATCTGCACAAGCGCGTCAAACAGCGCACAAGTTTGGCCGGACCCTCGATGAGAATGAATCCATCACCGAAGAATTCGAGGCAGCAAAGCTGTAGGACGCCAGTTGCGATGGGATTTCGGCCGTTGACCAAGACAAGCATTAGCCATCACTGTGGCCTGTGTCTGGCCTGTTCCATAAAACCATTCTATTCCCTCAAGCCAACTACTTCTCCGATCAACCGGACGACTCGGAATCCGAGGTTGACGGCACTGCTGAAAAGTCTCCCTCCCTTCGTCCGCTTCCTTTGACACATGTGAGTCTTGGCGACGAGGACAACCACCCCACCCCACTGAAGTTTACGTTTCCCATAGGAGATCAATGAACGTCTCTTCTCTGTCCGAGATTAACGCCGCGCAGCCTGCAGTAGAGAGATCGCGGCTGAAACCACCACCGACCCTCATCACGAGTGAAGGAAACAAGGACCATCCTGCTGCAAAATACCAGGGGACGGGGAGAGCTGCAGAACTCGGCCTTCGATACCATATGCCAGCTCAAGTTCCCCAACCTCTGCCTCGTCGACTTGACCGAGGTGGAGAGAATGACGCAAGAAGGCTACGCTCCCCGAGTCGCGATTTTTCTCTCCGTACTTGGGAGCAAGACCGTCTTTCTGCGACACCCTCTTGGTGCTTTGCGTCGTGAAACACTGCGGATGTGTCGCTGCCTCGACCAGGCTGAGTGATGCCCGGTACTCGGCTGGATCTACAAAGTCAGCTCGGCGGCTGGTTGATGCCTTTATCAAAAACTACCTTCCCAAAACGCCGCGGCGCTCCGTTCGCTTGGCCATTCCCTGTCTTAGCAACCGTTAGCCCGAGACGACACATGATCTCGTTGGCTCTGTGAAAGGGCCTTCCGTCGCCAAGTTGACGGGTCAATACGGCAACGTGGAGAACACAAAGGTATTTTTAGAGGTTGCGCTTGAGAGACTACGAGAGTTGAACCGAAAACGATGCACAGACTGCGTGAGGTCTGGTCTTGAAGTTTCGTAAACGTCACTGGGCATAGACCCTTGTCTGTGAATCAAAGCGCGGGCAAGAGTATGATATCGGTTTCTTCGGGCTGGTATATTTTCGTACTGGAACTGTGTTGGTGTGGCCGTTGTCCCTCGGGTAAACGCAGCAGTCAAAACGGGTCCCCGTTATGTTTCGACGGGACAACGTTCTGGTCTTTGAAAAAGGGAACAAACAGATTTCGCCTTGGAAATTTTTGCTGGATCTTTATAGATGTAAAGGATCTTGGTCTCATTCTCACTTTCCGCAGTCTCGCCCTTTTATCTTTGGGTTAAAGGATGTTTTGGTGTTTCTGGCGCGCCAAGACTTACACCCAAGGCGGTTAGCAGTGGACTCATGGGTAAAAGTGCCAAACGTATGTGTGTGAGTACGTGAGGGAGCGAACCTGATAATTAAGAAGATTGTTAGTTGGATTCCCGCATCGCTCCGGAGGGTTCATCTCAGCCGTTTACTCTAACTATGTTATGTCTCATTTCTGTTCTACCTGAAGAAGAAGGGAAGGGTGTTACAGCTGGGTGGGATTGAAACCAATGTATCCGATCATTGACATACCCGGGAGAGTCCGACCCACGGGAGTTCGGTAGGTCGCGGCCCGATGGGTCGGAGATAATTGACCACTCTAGTGAGGGGACATTGAGGTAATCCCACGAACCTGTGTCCTGGTAGTAGCTTTCATCCAAACTGAATTACAACATCTTGGTCTAGTCCCCCTTCTGGGCTCTTGTGTCTTCTTCGCGGTCTTTACCCTTATCGCTGTCCTGTTTGAGCTTCTCTCTTTTAGGGCTCACTTAGAAAAGCGCGCCAAACAAATCGGGTCCTCCAACATTCTCATTAAATTCACTGGATCCGGCTTCTAAGCTGAAGCCCCTAGGTTGTCACTACCGGACGAAGAACATCACAAGACTGCATTTTTCACTGGTTCCATTTACCTCAAAGTTCTTTTTGACCACCAGCCCAATAGCGATCATACCTTGGCCATGGAAAAGAATTAGAAGCAGTTGCCGGATTCTGAAAGACAAAAGTCGGTGTACAATTCCCTGTTAGACAAATCTCCTCCCACTAGCTGCGTTCTGCCTGCCAGGCTCCATAAACAGGTCCATCAATCGCACACTATAGAACATCGTGTCCATGAAGCAAGACTTTGCATTTGTATGACTAGTCTGGGCTAAATGCCGGTGTATATGTGCCCTCAATTCTGATATATTAGATACATTCTAGGTAGGGTTTCTGGGACGCCAGTTACTCCAATCTTTGTACGAAACCTCGCCTCTAAAAGGTAAATCATGTGCATTTAGATAACAATACGCAGAAGTTTCTAGAACGTTTTGACGAACCATCCAGGTCGGTATTAGCATTTGAACAGTGCCTTCGGGTAAGGCTCTGGTTTCGGACACTCGTATGGCTGAATCGGCGGATTCCGTATCATTCAAACGAGCCTGCACATAGGCTTTGATGTTGACCTCAGGTTTATCCCATATGAATTTACTGATCCAGACTTTTGGCGTCCTAGCGAGTGGACCCATCTCAGCCGTGACGTAACACCACCTATACAACATATCAGCACACTCGATAGACCCCCACTCTACTTGGTCCACGCCGGATTTCTTTGCACTACATACCAGTGGCCCGGCAGAGCACCGTAGCCGTCTCGTTTCATAGAGAGGTAAACACCATTGCCAAGCTGGGCGTTTTTCTCGCGGGTTGCAGCATTGTCAAATAAAGGGTTACGGAAGATGTTCCCACGATCGTTGATCATTACGGCTTCATGCTGTTAAGTGATTAGTTCGGTTGGACAGTTTGCAATCCGGGAATTTTGCCTGCTAACCTCAACCACTCTTCGGTAGCCTATTAGTATTTTGGCAGCTAGTGTGAGATTGGTGAGGCCAATGACAAGTACCAGGTGCTTTATGTTTATTAAACGCATGCCTAGCTGCGGTAATCGGGAAACAATCTAAACGCAAGTAATAAAACCTAGAGCTAGACTTGGGATCAGCAGTCGTAAAAGAAGGATGCGCGGTATTTGTAGTTTTGCTGCCTTAAGAGCAATTATCATGATCCCTGCATTAATTTACACAGAAGACGCACTTCGGCTTTTAAGAGGTTTCAAGTTTGCTAAGCCAATCTATAAGAACAAAGCGAAAAACGATTTCCATGGAAAAGGCCCCACCTATTCTGTCGTCGTTCGGGATAGCAGGACTTCCGAAGTTTGGAGCACACCAAGACGCTCAAATAAACACAGTTAATGTTTAATAATTCGACTAACGCTTAGGTTGTCAGAAGTTGACTAACAATAACCTGGATATAGGTGTAGTCTCTGTTAGCCAGGGTTACGCCTAGGCGCCATTTTCAACAGGCTTAGTTCATAGGGATTCACTTTGTTTTTTTGGCTTCTAAGAGAACAAAAGCAATGCTTGAATGTCCCAGCAGCCTGCGCTGCTGATTTTCTTCAAGGTAGACGGGCAGCTCCGATGCCAGGCTGTGATGCTGGTCGATGACGCCGGGCTGGCAGGGGTCCAATTCATGCGGATTTGTGGATCTAATCTTATGCGCCCGAATGATGACGACGATATTGATTTACGCCGGTGATCCCGGGGCAAAGGGCGCCGATCACGGGCGCGTACTATCAAGAACAGTGCGAGACCATAGTCATACATATCATTGTGGGCCAAAAACAGTCAATCCACCTTATCAAAAGGCATTCCGTCCTCCCAAAATGAGCGTTTCTCACTATGCACCCGAATGTCCGGCTATGCTGGGCTGCTGGATGTCAATGATGATGGCCATATTTGCATTTTAATGAAACCAAGCATCTGGGAGTGTTTTATTCTTAGCGCTGAAGTAAATTGGCCCGGGGGTGTACATGTGCTCCCACCAGTCGGTCCTGCTGAGAAGTGGCATCTTACTGCCGAGGAAACTCTGTTGCAACCTACTTGTCTTTGAGTCAAGTGATGCGCAGCCCGAATGGCGACAATAAGTAACACTCCTTGTGGGCAAAGACGCATGGATTGCAAACAGCTGGTCTGAAAGCAAGATCTTCTGTTGTAGTCAACAGCCCAGCGTATCACGCTCTTGGGGTCTGGTTTAGCCTATACGACGCCCTTTTCAGGCGCATCATCTTTCCACGCGGGACATCAACCCCGAGAACTACCTCTATCCAGTCCTCAAAATGAAGTGATCCACGATGAAAGTCTATCTTGACATCCAGACAGGATGCCTCGCCACGCTCGGAGTCCAACCTAGCTGACGGAAACAACCCGCAAGACAATCCAAGACGCATATTTCTAAGCTGCAAGGGTGCCTTCAGCCCGCCGACCTTTCCGTTCGTTTCGCACCCTCGCCAGCGTCTCCAATCCTTTTCCCTATTCCATCAAGCCAGACCCGGCAAAAAGACTGACAACCGCGTTGCATATTACTGGTTGGGCTACGCTCTCTAATCCTTCGTCGATGCTCTCGCTTCATTTTATCCTCCAAGTCTTTGTCCAAGCATTGGCCCCTTCACATTCAAGAATCATCAACCCCCTCGGCTCAGCTTACGATCTCCAATTCACATCGCCAAAAAGAACATGTGCAGTACCATGTTCTTAAGAGCGGACAAAATATAAGCGACCCCTAAATCAACTGCGCCGGTGACTTATTGCCATTTGCGTTGCAGTACCTACGTCCTACTTGACTTTGCAGCAATAACAGCACTCCACCGAATCTAGATGTGCGGCCTGCAGATAGGTGTGAGGGCGAGGGGCAGATGGTACTTTTCCGCTTAAGGCGTGAACTAGTAGTCCGAGGTAGGTAGTATTCAGCGGGCACTCCGGAATGGAGGATATATATCATGGCTTTCCCCCTTTCCTTTGCCGCACGCTGAGTTGTACCGGAATTTTCTCACATTTTCTGTCCACCGTCGCGTGACCTGAAAACTCGGACCCGGTTGGCGTATTGCAGTTGCAATCGCAGCGCTTGGGGGCTTTTTGCGGCACATATACAGGAAGTATGTCGGGTAGGACGCAAGTACTCAACATAGTCACCGACGCCAGAACCCGGCTCACTGGCAGGCAGGACATGGTTTATGGATGGAATACTTCCTTTTCACGCGCACGCCCTCACTAAATCGAAAAGCATGACATAGCCTTTCTCCCTACATGCATGGGTAAAACGCTGGAACTTCGGATAATTCACCGTCTGGTCTTGGATAACCCTCAGCTAGGCTGAAAACAGGTAGACTACCGGCCTTCTGAACTTACACATTGGTAAGTTCCTTGGGATCAATTTCGCAACATCTCAATTGAGGCTATCGTAGACTGGACGGAAAGGACTCGCTAGTCAGAAAGTTTGTTTAGCGACGACATGAAAAGCCAGATAACCATGGACGACGTGCTTACCAGTTAACTGGTCGCCCGCTCTAGTAACGTCTCTCAACGCTGTTGTCGAGCGTGAATAGATCGTAGACTAGAAAAGACTCAATGTCCCAGCATTCCATTCGCCTCATCGGACCCGCTTGTCATACGGGTTATTCCTGCTCGTCTGGCCTATCATACCCAAATCGGCAAAGCCGGGGCTGTACATGCTTTACAGCGTCACCAGCAATTATTTGCCAAGCCACCAGAACCTTGTCTCAGTCAACCGGGTGAGCAACCCGGTTTCCCATGTGGTCTTCGCCCGGTCGGCCGAGGCTGTGGTCGGGTTCGAGGAGGCAAGGGTCAATGTGCCTCTCGAGGTGGGACCGTATGCCTCTCTTGACTTCCCATGCTGGATTACCATTTTCAGCTGCGAATCACCCTGGACTGCTGTATCTATGCTTCGACGGAATCGTGGGTCCGCAGGGAGGGCGGAAGTCAACGTCGGCTCCGTCAGCAGCACTGAGAAGCCCGGAAGTCCCGGAAACCGGCCCCGGTTACTATCTGGTCTCCCACCCTATCAGTAGAGCCACGTTCATTCCGAGGAGCGCAAGCAAGTAAAATGACAACCCGCGCGCACTTGACATTTTAAGAGCGCATGGGTGAGTCGGCGGGCAGCGGACCCGACTGCTATCATTTCATTCTCTCCACATGCACCGACATGGAGACAGTTCGATAACCTGCACGAGCCTCGTCGCCGTCGAGTTAGGGCTCGAGCAAGAGCCGTTCGAAATGTATGAACTTGTCCAGATAGCAAAAGCCCGATGCCTCCCACAAGCAAGCTTGCTCCTATTGAGCTTCAGTTCGAGCCAGCTTCCCCCGGCGACCCTACATCGGTAGAAGGTATGGCCGATGGGCTCGACGGCTTGATCTATACCAAGAGATTCGAGAATGATAATGAAAGGAGCAGCGGTAGGCCAAGTGACGAAGAGTAGGACTGACTTGTCTAGAGTAGAAGGATCTGTTGCAGCCTTGCAGGGCGTCGATGAGGCGAAAAGAGCCGGTGGAGCCAGCCGTACCCACCAACACAGCCGATCACATTATAAAGGTCCAAGATGCTCGCACAAATGGGGTCCAACGGTTGCTAATCGATCTTTGGACCGGCCCGGGCCGGTTGTCCACGTAGATAGATGTCAGATCCACAAGATAAACTACCTAGAAGCAGGATGACTCTGTGGTGATCACTGAGGCCGTGCTTGGAATAAGGTGAAGTTGCTGAGGTGCGCCCTGGACCATGTGCTCAGAAGGAGATAAAGATGGGGGGAAAATGCCAACGAAAACCTGACAGAAATGGAGAAGCAGCCCCTCGTTCCACACTCCTCAAGCGCTGAAACAAGGACAAGAAACCCCGTGTAGAATCTGTCGCTCGCGCATAGAGCGCCGTTCCAAACATTCTTCGTCATTCGTTATGCGTATTCTCAGGCACCACTGTGCGTTCCAGCGCTCAACGTCTTGCATTGCGTTGCGCCTTTTCGACAGACCAGCCGTGAACGTTCGCAAGCGGTAACCTCCGCCATCAAAAGCACCAGTTAGTTAGGTTAGTTGCCTGGCCAGATGGGCTTCCTCCTGTTACGCCAGTCACCAGCCATCCAGCCAGCCGCTAAGAGATAGTAGGGTTACAGCGGTTGATAAGTTGGCTGACCCAGCCAACCTATCCCGTTGGGGACGACTTGACGCCAAGATTAGTAAGTGGGCCTTCTTCCCCCCCCCCCCCGAACTCCAAGTAATCAAGGTCGTCAACTGGCTTTCACAAGAATCCAATGCAGCTTACAGAGTACACGGCATTAGTTCCTGGTTAGCGTTCTCTGCATTCTTGGCATAAATCGTGGTCGCAATGGGGATAAGAGGTGGGGAAACCAAAACACCAATGAGCCTCTTTCTCAACACTCCCCCCCCCATTTCTTGACCTTCTATATAGGGCTTGCACCTCACAACCTGGCTCTCTGCCTTCCTAATACGCTTGAACTGTTGACGATCATTTTTAATTATGCTACCTTCCTAAAAAGAGAGCCAAGCACGCCCAGAGCGAATCACAGTTGGGCCTGACCGTTCGGCGTTGTGCATATCAGTGTTGGTTGGTTTATTTTCGTTCTTTTCCGTGTCTCGGTTCTCAGCCCAGTGCGTGGGACAGGGCAGACATGCGTGCTGCTATCGCCTGTTTGCGAAAATACATCTCACACGGAAATCATTGCCGCCAGCTGGACGGTTGCAGGTTTGTCTGTTGAGCTTAAAACTAACACGATTAGTGGCTGAAGTTAACGAGATATCTGCTGCCAGTGTCAACTGCCGACGACCTTCCTCTTGTGGGCTGGAGGCGTCGACTGCCCGGCTTTTGAACCGGAAACGGCACGGGACAGCATAGAACCGATGTCCTGCCCGAATTGGAGATACAGCCGGTCCGAAGCGCATGTACTGGACCTACCTGGCTTAGGACACTGCCAAACACCAAGGAGTGCGGGAGGCTTCGGTTGGGGCCGCAGGATCTTATCGATGCAGAAGCTCCCGTCTAATCGTGATCTCCCCTTCTGACTCCTTCCTACTTAGCTCTGTGCTGATCAGATCGCGGGGTACGCAGTCGTTGAATTTGCCGCCTCCCGGAGACTGATACCACTGTAACATCACACACTTCGGAGGTTATCTGAGATGCCTTTGGGGAAGGTCCTGATGATGCCAGACAGACTTGCAGCAGCATTCACCAGACGGACGACGGCGTATTAGGAAGGACGAACTTGGCGGTTGATAGACCGGAAGCCCGAAGTAACATCACACGGCAGACGTTCTTCTGAAGTGCCTTTTTGAGGAAGGTCACGCTGATACTAGAGAAATCTGCAGTAGCATCACCTAGCATCACCAGGCGGTTTTACGGCGTATTAGGAAGGACGAGCTCGGCATCAAGTGGTGTAGTGTAGGGGTCTGGGTCTGGGTCTGTCTTTGACCCGCGATAATGGCGTCGCGATGCTCATCACGATACCAGTGCTGGGATGACTATAAAGGAGGATGCAGAATTCCCGTCCAGTCTGGCATGTTATTGTAGAACAGCATCTCAGACTCATCCAGCATCCTCGACTCACCCCTTGCCTACTCTCTAATCCTTCACAAACATCACAACCGCTTTCTCCCCAGTAGTTGTCTTTTTTAGAAAGTAACCAACCATGGAGCTCACCAAGTTCCTCTCCCTCCTCGCGGTCGTCCTGCCCGTTGTCTACGGTGCTCCCACCCAGGCCGCCACCAGCCTCCACCCCGAGATCCTGGCCGCCATGAAGCGCGACTTGGGGCTGAACGCCGAGGAGGCCACTGCTCGCGTCGCCTTCGAGCACAAGGCCACCGACATCATCAAGCAGCTGCGCACTTCGGCTGGTGCCTCGTTCGCCGGTGCCTGGATCTCCGAGGACGGCGCCACCCTCAACGTCGGCGTCACTGACGAGGCCTTGGCCGCCGAGGTGACTGCCGCCGGCGCCACGCCCGCCGTCGTTGCCAACAGCTTCTCCAAGCTCGAGGAGGCCAAGCTGGCTCTGGACAAGCTGGACATCGACCAGCCCGTCACCCGCGACACGGACTCGGCCGAGTCGGGCATCGCATCGTACTACGTCGACGTCGCCGCCAACAAGCTCATCCTGGAGGCGCTCGCCGGCAGCGTCGCCCACGCCGAGGCTCTGGCGGCCAAGGTCGGTCTCGCCGCGTCCGAGTTCGAGGTGCGGACGGTTGAGGAGCTGCCGACCACCTTCATCCGCGGCGGCGACGCCTACTATATCAACCAGTCCGCCCGTTGCTCCGTCGGCTTCTCCGTCACCACGGGTTTCGTCACGGCCGGTCACTGCGGTGCCGTGGGTGCCACCGCCACCACCAGCAGCACCGGCGGGTCGCTGGGAACCTTCTCGGGCTCCGTTTTCCCCGGCACCGCCGACATGGCCTACGTCCGCACTGTCAGCGGAACCACCCTCAGCGGCCAGATCAACGGCTACGGCCGTGGCAACCTGCCCGTCTCGGGCAGCACCGTGGCCGCCGTCGGAGCCAGCATCTGCCGCTCCGGCTCCACCACCGGTGTCTACTGCGGCACCGTCGGCGCCCTCGGCGCCACGGTCACCTACTCCCAGGGACGTGTCACCGGTCTCACCCGTACCAGCGTGTGCGCCGAGCCCGGTGACTCCGGTGGTTCTTTCTACTCCGGCGCCCAGGCTCAGGGTGTCACCTCCGGAGGCTCCGGCAACTGCGCTTCCGGCGGCACCACCTACTTCCAGCCCGTCAACGAGATTCTGTCCACCTACGGCCTCACCCTGGTCCGTACTTAATCGCCCAGTCATCTCGGCCGTCGGCACCGCCAGAGCGGAGATGCATCTTTTCCATTTCCGCTCTCGATTTCCATTGAGCATCAGTCTCCACCGGCAAAGAATCTCCTACTTCATGCAACTGTCCTCCGTCATCCAACGATTTGAGTGGCGTCTGGTCCATCCGGGTTCCACGAAACCAGGCTAGATTGTATCAGTGCAATTTGCGGAGGCTTTGGACTGCTTGTGTTACTCGGGCTGCTAGGCGCATGGTTGTCAACTAGCGAAAGCGGGTTAGTATAGTGAAGGATTGTGAGCGCGTTCAATACAGTATTGTACATATTGGTTTTCCCAAACAATTGGGTGTTTTTCTCCCTCGTGAAACCTGATGATTGATAATAGCGTTGGATGACGCAACCTGATGAATTCGACCTTCATACTCCGTTTGATTATCACAATGTTCCAACAACCTGGTGAAGTGAGGTCAGGTTCTCTTAGGAGGCTGAGCTTTAGGCAGCTTTGGTCGGTGCTGGAGTCACAGAGAGGAAGGCTTGGTCAGCCAGAGTGAAAGCATGTAAGAACCAGGTCTAGACGTGAACCGATAGGAGGGTGGGGGGTTAGGTTTGTAAACTGTTTGCCTGGGACCTAGTCATTGTGTTGAATTATTCATTTAAACACAGTAAGCTTCTTGGTCTTCAGATAAAACAAGACCCTGTTTCAACGCCTGGAATTTTGTGCAGTATACACGTACATAGATAGTATCTCCATTCTATAGACATTACTTGAATGCTAAACTTCTAACATTTGTTTTTCTACTACTCCACCATTGCTAGACAAAAACACGATGGCGAGAGAGAACCGCTAAAAGCCAGGATTGAAAGTTTGATCAGGACTATGTTGGAGTTCGTAAATGGGCTTCGAACATGGTTAATCCACGGTTTATGTCACCGTCTGACTGACTCCTCCGAAAATCGGCACGACGCCTGTCCGGCGCCTCGGTCCCCGAACGCCCCGACCCGAAACATGTACGCAACGGCACAACACCCGGAGCCCAGCGACCCGGGGCCCGGAACTAGACAAGACCTGGGGATCAACGTCCCATTCGACGTCAAAGTTGACCATGTGAGTGGAACGCTATTCAACAACACTCCGAGTCCGTATATAAATACAACATATGTACCTAGTTCCCCAGGTCCTCGACTTGACTCGACTCTTCAAGCCATCCGCAAAGTGCAGTCTTGTGAGACATTCATTCTTTTTCGCCCGTCAGACACCCGATTAGGCATTAATTGGTACTCTTTATACTTACAGATTTGTTTGACGCCCACGCTACTCGCGACAAAGATTCCTCAGGCTCAGATCACGAGCTTTATGGATGGCCGCCCTCGGTCTGATGCAGGATCAGGCGTCGCAGATCGATCAGCGCGCCCGAGGCAGCAATAATTACACCGAAGAGCTTCTGGGCGCTCTCTACCCGGTCGACGTCCACCTTCCTGGGACCACCGAGCATTCCGACCCGATCGACAACTCCTTGTTCGTCCAACCAACCTAATACCCTAGTCTCCCCTTTTCGTGCCCCCATCTTCTCGTCTGTCCTTGCTGACTAACTGTCAAATGACGGTGGTTCCCGGTCGCGTCTCAATGCGTCCGCGGTCTTCGTTTCCGGAAACCACTGATCAGGTGGCTTCCGTCGTAAAGATCTTGGAGTTCTTCTAGACGCAGTTCCCATTTCGGGGATTGTGGTACACCTCGCACCCAAAGATGGCCAGCATCGAGAATGGCGTGCTTGTTGCCCTTTGAGAAGATGACCGACCTTTCCCTCAGCCCGTCAAAGGAAGTGGTCAGCCTCGGCCCCGGAAACAGCTGGGGTCGGGTCTACGAAGCTCTCGAGAAGGAAGGCCGAGGGGTCACGGGAGGAGAATTGGGCGTGGTCGGCGCGGCCGGACTCTTAACCGGAAGTACGTTTCTCGCTTCTCCTAAGCCCCAAACAACTCTTGCTTTCCGAAGAATGAGGGAGCGCGTATGTGCGTGTGTGTGTGTGTATGTGCTGACTAGATCTTCCCAGATGGCGTCTCCCCATTCCTTGGCAGTCGCGGCTTTTCCAGCGCCGACGTGGTCAACTTCGAGGTCGTTCTCGCTGGTGGCAAGATCGTCAACGCCAACGCCACTTTGAACGAGCATCTCTAGTGGGCTCTCAAGGGGGGCTTTAACAACTTCGTCATCGTCACGCGCTTCGACATGAAGACATTCTCGCTTCCCAACGGCGTCTGGGCCGGAACGATATCCTACAGCCCAAGTCAACTGGATGCTGGTCTCGAAGTCTACTACGATATTCATGCCGGATCGCTCCTTGAGGACCTGCACCTCACTGTGACGTGTACTTAAGAGATTATACCTTCCTTCAACTACAGCACCATTGACATCTTGCCATTCACTGACAACCTTGACTTCAATGGTTTGTACCCCGCCGCAATCAAATCACTTCTTGACATTGAGCCTATCTCGTCGGCTATGGCCTGTAAGAACCTCTCGACGATGGCGACGGAGCCTATCACGACCGAGTTCATGCAAAGCTACACGGCGCAGTAAGTTACCTTTTGCGATCGTTGCAGGTGGAAGGCTTTACTGACATGCATGGGGCTTGCTTCCCCTGACATAGCATCAACCGCGCAAACATCAATGTCAAAGCAGACAAGGAGCTGTACAAGGAGATCACCAAGCTGTTCTTCTCCCACTACCAGAGCTCTGACATCGATGGTCACACTGCCGATCTTCTACGGAACCCTGTAACTCCACGTATGGTCCGTGAAGCCAACGGGAAGGGCGGCAACCCAGGCGGCTGGCAAGACGTGAACCAAATTTGTAAGTCATTCAAACGTAAAACGGGAGTCTTCCGAAGCACAAACTAACCAGGACACCAGCTATCAACTTGCAGACCACCTAGAACAATGCCGCTGACGACGCAGCGGCGATCCGCATGGACGATGAATTCATGGCCAAGATCACGGAGCTGGCGCGCCAGTCTCCAGAGGGACGCTCTGATGCCGAATCAGTGGCTGAACAACGCGGGTGAGAACGTGGACGTCATAAAGAGCTACGTCAGTAACAACTACCAGACGCTCAATCCTATCTCGGACAAGTACGACAGGAAGAAGACGCTCCAGAAGCTCTACCCCGGCGGTTACAAGCTTGGGGCGTAAGCCGACAGGGATCAAATATAATGCAGCAGGCAGCAGCGCAACTTCAAGGTTTTATAGCTTTCCGAAACCTTTAGGCGTTGGTGGATAAAGACAATTTCAAGTTCTTCAGGATACCTCTCCTGTAATGGTTGCAAAATTCCAAGGGTCACAAAAGCCTAGTAGAGAGCCATAGTTAACCTGTCCATTACTAGAAAACTTTTCTAACTACGCCTGCTAGAAACTCCCGGTGTGATTAGTTCATGATAGCCCTGCAAGCTGTGTCATCCCTCATTAGAGACTGTTCTACTCCTCACTCCCGTGTACCTGATCTTTGTATGCTATCACATGCCAAGAACGAGCCTTACACATTACAATAATGCAAATTGCTTGATTCTCCGCTGCGGTTGATCATTACCCTTCTTCATTGAGCTGTATTAGCATTAACAGTCATCCCACTTTATCCTAGATTGAGGAGGGCCTTGTCGTCTGCTACTTTCCAGGCCAACATCCACTCTCTTCAATATTTCTCTCTTCAGTTTAACACTGATCAGCACCCACAACACCAAAGCCCTCGGCGCATATTCCTCCCGACCCTTTTTCGGAATCAGACCGTCAAGGCCGTCCCGCAAGCGACGGCGAGGCCCAGCAGCAAACCCCCACAGTGTCTCAGCAGGGGATGAACGTGACAGCTACGCTTGGGCGTCCAAGTTGTCCGAGTGAATTTGATTCCCGCAAGTCATTTCCATGTTGGGGACTTCTTCCCCTGCTATGTAAGAGTCAGGATTCGGACTAACCACACAGGTGAAGAAACCCCACAGAGGGACAGATTGCAGGACGTCTATCCGTACCTCAGTGCATTGCACAAGCTGCTTTTTATGTCACGTCACAGCGACCATGCTGCTATGTCAGGTTTACCCTATCCACGTATTCTTATGTTGCCGCTTTAACAACCCTCCCCCCCCTCCCCCCCAGCTCGCGCCAAGGGCGAGTGGGAACTGCCCGGGGTGAGAACTGACCAAAGTCGAGTCAAGTAATGGAAACCTGGGACCAGCCTTTGCTCGATTAGGCACCATCCCTGCTCCGTGCGTTGAATAATATCTGCATCGCCTCGCAGAGACACCACCGGCGCTGCTACCCTGAGCGGTAAAAGCGTCAAGTTGCGGCGTTTGGACACGTGAAGATCCCCTCGACCCGGTCTCCTTTTTTCTCGCAGCTGGCTGGCTGGCTGGCTGGGACTGAGCTGGTTTCTGTGGTCGTCACCACTCTGTCTCTACGTAGTATCTCCCTCCTCTGGTCTCTATCTCGCTCACCCTGTCTCTCTCTCGCTCTCTCTGGCTCTCTCTCTCTCAGCCCGCCTCCACAATGTCTCCGTCAACCATGTATCATATAATAACGGCCTCCCCGCCGTGACTCGCAAACCACCCCCCATTACGAATTGCATCCCGTCCATTCGTCCGCCATGGCCATCCTCACCGTCGGCAACCTCGTGTTGCTCTCCGTCGCCTACGTCGCGTGGAAGGTCCTCTATCAGATCATCTACTATCGCTTCTTTCACCCGTTGGCAAAGTTCCCTGGCCCGTTCTGGGGTTCCGTCACCCGGCTATGGATCACGTACCATAACATCAAAGAGGACGAGTGCCAAGTCAACCGGGAACTCCACCGCAAATATGGTATGATGCCGTCTCGCGATCTCCTTTACGGATGCTTTGTTGCATGTGTATCAATGCACACGCCTAGGGTTTCCCGACTAACCATGGTTCAGGCCCTGTTATCCGTATTACGCCGACGATGCTTCTCGTCAGTGACGCTACCAAGCTACCTGAAGTCTACTCGCGCAATGCGAACAAATCGCAGCATTACATCACCGGCAGTTTCGGTAAAACGGAGTCGCTGTTCAACATGCAGGATGCGCGCACGCACTCGCGCTTCCGCAAGATTGCCGCGGCGCCTTACTCGTTCAGCAACATCAAGAAGATGGAGCCGCTCTTCGACGTGAACATTGAGCGCTGGGTCGCCCAGCTGGACGAGCGCTTCGCCCGCCCCAACGCCCGGTTCGATTTCGCCCCCTGGGCCGTCTACATGGCCTACGACATCATCTCCGAGGTCGGCTTCGGCCAGCCCTTTGGCTTCATCGAGCAGGGCAAGGACGTCGAAGGCCTGATCCAGGGCTTCCACGACGGCCTGGTGCCCTTTGGCATCATGGCCCGCCTGTACCCCTTCACCAACTGGGTCAAGAGCACCTGGTTCGGCGAGAAGTATCTCATCGCCTCGCCCGAACAGGACTCGGGCATCGGCACTCTCATGCGCTTCCGTGACAAGCTGATCGCCCAGCGTTACAAGGATATTGAGAGCGGGACAACCGACGGCCGCATTGACCTGCTGCAAACGTGAGTTGACTCTCATCAACCCCCTCCTGCTCCTGGTCATACTCTTCCTGGTCAACCCACTGACAACAAGCCACCGTTCCCCATTCTCTAGATTCATTGAGGCACGTGATGAAAAGGGCGAGCCATTGGAGATTGACTACATCAAGGCTGAGATCCTACTTGTGCTGCTTGCCGGCGCCGATACTACAGGCACTGCCTTCCAGGCCATTATACTGTACATTCTGTCGAACCCAGACGTCTATGCCAAGATGATGGCTGAGCTGGATGCTGCCACGCGTGCGGGTCACTTATCAGCAATGCCGCAGTACGAGGAGGTGCTGCAGCATTGCCCGTACTATGTCGCCTGCGTCCGCGAGGCGATGCGCCTCAACCCATCAGCGCCCAACATCTTCCCGCGGCTCGCGCCTCAGGGAGGCATACAACTGGATGGCCGGTTCGCGCCCGAGGGCACTGAGCTCACATGTAACCCGTGGTTGGTACACCGCGACGAAGCCATCTACGGACCTGACGCGGACGAGTTCCGCCCGGAGCGCTGGTTCCAGAGCGAGGAGCGTACCAAGGAGCTGCTCAAGTACAACATGGCGTTCGGCTACGGCGCCCGTGAGTGCCTGGGCCGCTACATCGCTTGGATGGAGCTGTTCAAGGGTCCGCTGCAGTTCTTCCGCACTTTCAAGCCCGAGTTCACCAACAAGGAGCAGCCTGCCCGTTACCTTGTCAAGGGCGGCGTGAGCTACTTTGAGGACATGGGGATGAAGATTGAGCGCCGGCCGCAGGTACAGCGTTTGTGAAGCAGGCGGGGGGTTGTATACGAGAAGTTGAGATTACATAGTAGTAGAAATTTCACTTCCCCAACTCGCAACACTCATTGCATTGCCTTTGTTTCGTCGCATTATCCATCTTGATGCCTTGCATGTGGTGGGTATCACGTTGGTTCGCTCAGCCGTGTGCATAAGGCTATTTTTTCTTGTCTGTATGCGTATCGCTGTGCATTTTCGAGACCAGCTCGAAGACTTGTTTGTCTTGTACAATTCTTTCGTACCACGCTGGTACTACTCTTCTATAATTAATCATACATTGCAAGGAAGACATGCTTCTTACTAGGATTGCAAGCTCCTAAACCCTCATCCTTGCCCTCTTTGCCCTGGGAGACAGTCTGAGGGATGGTCTGAGG